>VWZG01008225.1:341608-439011 GCA_013396735.1 Grallaria varia
TTCTTTATTAATGAGAAATTCACACATACTATTTAAATTAATTTGTATAGTTTAAAATTAATTTATTGTGGCCTTCGATGACCTCAAATCTACTAAGACAAAGCTAGAGTATTGTACTAACTGTTAAACCATTCATTAAACATTTTATGCAAATAGTGTTTGTTTATAAACAAATTAACTGCAAGGATTTTCAAAACAGGTGCTGTGTTGTGAATGCGTACTAAATGATGTGGTACTGAAAGAATTAATTAGACCTTCAGATGTAATTAGTTGCAATAATTTGCGTGATTAGCGGCTTGGTTAAGAAGTAAGACACACACATTGTAATGCATGGAAGAGTCACTGCAGTAGCTTTGTCTTTCATACGGTGAAGATGAGATTTCCTCATGTTTAGGAAATTTTTCAAAAAATTGCTGACATAGCTGGAGTTAATTGCCAAGTATCCTGTAGGGGGTAACGTGGTTTTTTTTCCCTTGGCTTGTTGCAATGCATATGCATTGGAAGCAATACCATTTGTTTGTACCTCAATGAATTTTTAAAACAGAAGGCTGTTAACCCTAGATCTTCAAGTCTCCAGAGGAGGAACTGATACTTAACACGTTCGGGGTTAAAAGATAGGCTGTGTAAGCCATAGGAAACAGGTCCAGTGTTTCAAGATCACTTCTAAATATTCATGTAGTTTATTCCCCCCATAGTTCTGATTTTCCTTCTCGCGTATCCCACAGTGCAGTCAACCCATCGGATGTGCACGAAGAATGCCTTTGAAACTGGCATTGGTCAGAACGGATTAAAAAGAAAGTTATGATTACTGATACTTAATTTATTATGATCACATTCCTAGTTATAATAAATGTACAATACCTTTGTGACTTGCAAGAAAGCTTTTTCATCTTGATAATGCCTCGATGCCCGGTGACAATGTTAGAGTGGGTTTGAAATGAATTAATGTGGGGACTTCCTTGAGCTTTGTTTTACCTGCTTGGAAAGGTGGACTGACAGCAAACCACAACAGATTCACTTTAGTGGTCACTGGCGGAAGTTGCTATTGCTTTGCTATTTGAAAAGAAAAGGCTGAAGATTTCTGTGCCTGGAGGCATCAAGAATGCACAAACATGAGAGTAATGCACGCTTTGACAGAATTTATAGCTCTGACAGTACCCTTTCAATGTTGTTTGAAACACACTTGGGGGACCTGCACACGTGTTTTGAAAGAACAGGTATGTTCTCTGTGAATCACTTTGTCAGAAAAAGCAAACATTTCTAGAAAAAAGCTGAAGAGTAGTACAGAAGAAGACCAGAGGAAGTTTAGTAAATCAGTTATAACATTAATATGTGCAATTAATCAGCAGCATAGAAGATGTGAGGTGACAGGAGACTTCTCAGCATAACACCCTTGCCTGTGGTGAGTGTTGGAGGTATTCCATGGAGGTGATGATGAACAAGTCAATGAATTTGAATTATAGCTTTTTCTTTTAGTGCAGAACCTTTTATTTGATGGGATTAAGCTGTGGGAGTTTGTGATTTGGTATGTGGGGGTGTTTTGTTTCATCTCAGGTGGAAGTGGTCGCAGTAGACCTTGTTTGTTTTGTGAATTCACGTGATGCTCCTGAGGTGTGAGGCAGAGGAGACCTTGTTAAAAAGCTAAGCCTTGCTGTAGTTGTCAAGTTGTTTATGTTCTTTTAAGTTCTTGCCATATGATTTTCAAGAGTTTTTATGTAGCTGCAAATCTGACATAAGCAGCAAGACCCAGCAGGAGATCTCTGGTTAAATGATGACCACAATGATACTGTATTTGGATTAGTGACTGGGAAATATTAGTGGTCACATATCTAAGTGAAAGTATCACCCGAGCTTTTTATTGCAGACTCAGTGTGGAGCACAGTTTATCTTAGGACTGAGGCAGAACATAATGAAGTGCTTCTTGCTGCTTCTTTTCTACAACAGAATGGCTGTTCACACTCAGCTTTTTGGGTTTTTTTGGGTTTTTTTAAACATGGAAGGGAAATGGAATAAAATAAATATTAAAAATGACAAAAGAAGAACAAAAAGCATCATTAACTGCTGCACAGCTGCTGTGTGTCTGCTGTCACGGGGATTACCCTTAATTACTATGGATGAAGTTTGCTATCATTGGTTCTTTGGATGCCTCACAATTGGTTTATTTTTAAAGGAGTTCTTCTTTCTATGTATGTTTTAATAGAATATGCAGCTGTTAAACTTTCAAGGAAAGAAATCACTGTTTTAGTCTTGAGGAACCTGAAAATCATTTGACAGAGCTAACATTGGGATCCACTTGAATGAATTTAGTGTTTTTCCTTTTTGTAGTCTGTTTAATTCTGTTCTTTTAAGTGTGATGTTTGCAAAGTAGTCTTTAAAATGGGCTCTTCTGTATTGTGTTTGCATTTGAAGAAAATTAACATTTGTATGTCATCAGTAGCTGCAATGCATAGCTGAAGGCAAGGAAGAATAGAAAGTCAAAGAATATGGGAAATTTGATTAAAATGAATGAGCAGTAGAAGGTCTTAAGGGTGGACATTGCTTACTCATTGATTTATTTGTATTGTTTCTTGAGGCAAGAGAAGCTAATTCCATGGGATGTTTAGAAAATAGCTTTTAAATATGAAAATAAAAAGGTGGTTAAGTCAATAAAATTAGGTTTTAGACAATGTAATCTGGAGTCTTCCATACTTGTGTATCCAAGTCCTGCTTTGTAAAGGGGGCACGATACTGAGCAGGTGAATGTTCTTTGAGTGATTTGGGATCGGTTGGGTATTTGTAACGTTTGGCTTTGTTTTATTCCCTGGGCCCTGGCTGTGCGGTGAAGCCCAAAGGAGGAGCCTGGCGCTGAGTGCTGTCCGTGCTCACCCGCGGTGCTCCGTGCTCCCTCTGACTGCCGGGGCTGTTGGTGGGTCGTGTGTGCTGCGGTGGGTGCCTGCTGAGCACGGCGAGCCCCCGGCGCTCAGTGGGACCTGTTCCTGCCCTCTGCGACCTCACTCGCTGCCCAGGTTTGGGGTTTGCAGACTCCCGTCTGTGTCGTGCCTTGGCTCTCATTTTGAGGTCTCGCTTTCCCGTGGCTCAGTGTTCTGAATGTTCTCAAGAACATCTCTTACGCTTTTGAGCCTCCTTGGTGGATCGACATAAGCACCTTCTCCACGTTTCAGAAACTTCCTTGTCAACCCTTCCTTTCCTCGGTGTATCAGAGCTGGAAATGGGAAATGCTTTACCTGCTAGACTTTCGCTGGCATGTTTGGTGCTAAGGGGCGGTTTTTGCAAGAGAACTTTTAAATGAAAAAATATTTGAAGTAGACGTGTGAGGCAAAGGATCCATATTGCTGCTACTAGTGAAAATCTAGTCCATAGCTTAGTCAAGTGAAGGACTATTAGTAAATAATTTACCTATCACAATAATCTTTGAATTAAAAAAAAAATATTGTTAGCTGGTTTACAACACCTTTGCTTAAGAGCTATTAATTTATTTTTTTAATCAAGGAACAGAATAAGGAAAGAATTGGAAACATTTGGTTGTTTATCTGTGGATATTTATTTCTGATAAGGATATTATTTCTGCTTAGTTCCTTGTTATATTCTTTAAGGACATAGGGAATGCAGGTGCTTAATGAACCCAGAAAATGTTTTTATAGATTCAGCTCTCCCAAACCCCCTCCCCAGCCCCATGAAATAAACAGCTCTAAGAATCCTAATGGCTATGGTTGTTTGCCAATGCTAATAGGGGAAATTTGAGAGTTCTGCTGTTTGTGGAGGAGCCAAAGTTATAACACTGCCCAGATGAGCCCTTCCCATTTCCATTTAATATTTAATGACAAATAAAGAGAGCTTAAAATGTAGAAAAGTTGATGCCGAACAAAAAACATAAAAAAAAAATCCCCTCCAAACCTTAAATGATCTCCAATGCCAAAAAATATGCAAATGACCAGTTGAAGCTTGTACAAGAAGGATGATGTTGAGTGGATGATTTTACACTAGACAAGTTCAGCCTTGGAGCTGGGAAATGACTTCCTTACATGGGTCTGAGGTTTGCAGTGGTTTTGTAGGCAGAAAGAGCTTCTTCCACACAGGGCTCCTCTCCCAGTGTGGTGAATATTTCACCATGAACTGATCACCCACACTGAGTTTGTGGAAGGCAAGTAAAATGTTATTCCAAGGAAATGTATACTGTGCCCATTTACAAAGAGAAGCTGAGTCAGAAAGCCAAACTGACTCGACTAATTTCTTATATTTAGATAGAGAAAGTTGTATCACTGTCCTAACTTACAGGAGACGTGAACTTTCATCTAGTCCAAACTTTGGACTAGTGGTACAAAACGGGGCAGTTTCATAATCTGAGATGTGTGTGATTCTGTGGATGTTTTTTCTGTAATTTTTTTTTAAATTTTTATTTCTGCAGATCTCGGAGGACTCCACATGCTCAAATTCTCATATTAAAGATTCTCTAGGTATTTTAATTTTTCTTTTTCTTATTCTGTCATGAGACCTGGAGTTCAGTTTCAGAAGCTTAGTTACTAAGTCTTGATTTCTTCTTCTACTGGTTGCCAAAATAGACAATTGGGGTGTGTAGCAGTTCTCCATGAAAAAGGCATGGAATTTTTGAAACTCAAAATATTCTTTCTTAAAGCAGGTTGGTGGCATTTCAGCTGCCTCTGAAAATCCATAAACACCTTCTGGAGACACTTTTGTTCTCTGAAAAACAACTGTACTCCAATACAGGTGATCACTCTAAGAACAACCCTCACAACCTGGGCTTCATTTTGCATCCCCAATTTTTTTGCCATAAAAAGAGAAAGTTACGTGTTTCTTCAGGAGGATAACAGTATCTCCAGTATAGTTTATATTCTGCATTTGTTAATTTTTAGTTATATGAGAAGCACCAGTAACACACACAAAGGAGACTTTAATATTTCAGTGGCAGACGTGATGTAGAACTCTCAGGACATTGTGGCATTTACCTTTCATGCTCAGATATTAACGTGTACAAACAGATGGCCCCGTGTGTAACAAGTTTGTGAAGAAAGTGAGAGGATTCACAATCTAATTCTATGTGCTACAGTCCGCAAATTTGTAATTCTGATTACAGCTAAATTACTTTGCAGTGAATTTTTCCATTTAAAACACTTAGCTTAAGAAGTGCTGTAGCAAACACTGTGATACTGCTGTTCTTCATATGCCTGTATATGTGACAATTGTTGACAACCCTGTCTTCTTCCCATGAATTGTAGTTTTATTGCGCATTTATTGCTTTAATGGAATTTTCCATAGGGTTTTATGCTCAGAAACCATCTGTAAACAACCCTGTGATTTTTAAACACACAAGAAAAGCTGCAGTTGTATTTTTTCCAATGCACCCCTAAGGCTGAGATGGTCCTTAGCCCAACCTACCTTTCCTTTGCCAAACGCCCTGGATTGCAAAGAGCAGCACCTTCACCGTGACTGAGAGTGTCAGACAACCACAGGCAGCAGGCTACCAGCAGGTGACTGGCATTGTAAATTTTATTTTGTGTTTAGTGAGGCGCAGAACTGAAAATCTTCTCGTGTGGTGGCTGCTCCTTGTCCCTTACGCTGGTACAGCTGAAGCATCAAGAAGTTTTAGGGAAACTTAGTTGGTGTTACCAGATTGAATGAGCTGCTTGTGTGCATGAAGGGCAGTTTTCAGGTGGTCTCAATGAGGTTGTTTGAAATGGATTCTGTGAATTGAGGGTTACAAAGTCTAGATATTTTTATGAAGGCAAACCTAAGTAGAGGCTCACTTTGTGCATGCCCATTTTATCTTTTCCTCAAATATCTGCAACAAGTCAAAATGCTGCTGTTTCTGCAGTGGCTGGGGTTTTGTGGTCACTGAAGAGGTCATTTCACACAAGGCACACTGCTGTTTTCCAGTTCAGAAATACAGGAGATGGGAAGAGCTGAGGCCAACTCATCTTGTGTTAAGGTGGGTGGAACTCCCAGCTGACCAGGAATGGTGGAGAAATTGGGGTACTGTCAACTTTGTAGTCAAGAACAGTGCTAGGTACTCATGAGTGGAGCAGGACATAAAATTGACTTCCCATTCTTGGCTGGATTAAGACCCAGAAAAACATTTTGAGTGTTTTGCAATGGTTTTTAACCTGAAATTTGAAATTGCCTCGTTTACTTTCATTCTTTTGCTTAAAGATACCAAATGCTCTCCATCAAATGTTGCAAATAATATGGCTGTAAATATTGAGTGGAGTTGTCTCGTGTAGTGACTGAGCTGAACCCGGGGGTGTCTGTGAGATGCTGGTTTATGTTCAATGTGCTTTCTGCCTCTGCAGAAGTTTTCCAGAGTTCAGAGGCAGATCTGTGCTTTGTGTTTTAAATTCATCTGTGACAAATAAGACCATGTAAGTGCAACCCTGTCAGTAGTAAAACATAAATCCAGTATAAAACAGTGGAGAAAATGACTCTCAATTAAAGGAAAAAGGGAGAGGAGTACCATATTCTTCAGGGGAAATTTGGGAGGCAAAATGGAAACACTCTAATTGGAGTTCAGCCAATCTACAGTAGAATAGTGTTTATTGTGAACAATATATCGTCAACATTTGAATATTTATGATAGCAATACAATGATTAAAAGAACCGTGGCTGTATTTAATGAGCCCAAGTCAGCACAAGTACAGTTTGTGTCTCACTGCAAGGTTGGCACTGTCAGCTGCAGTGAGAGCATTGTGTTTGTTAGCATATTGAGATATTTGTTCAATGCAAACCAGGTAAAAACAATCCAGATATTGAAAGAATAGCTCTGCTGCAACATGAAGATGTCTTTTACATATCCTCCATGCAAAGAAGTCCTGAGTAGTTCTAACAGAGAGGTAGAGACTGGAGTATTAGACTTTTTTTTTTTTTTTAATTAACACGGATGTTTCTGATTGAAATTTCGTTCTTGTTTTTAAACTTCTTTATTGCCATAAATTAAATACTTTATAAAAAAAACCCCAAAACATAAATCGAGTCCTGGTATAAGCCTTGGTGAATCCCCTTGACTTCAGTGAGATTACATGAGATTTCCATGGAGAGAACTGTGCCCACTACATTCATCACGTCCTGTTTCACTGTTTAGGTTCTTTAGTGAAGCCCCTGTCAAAATGTTGGATACCTTATGTCCTAATAATAGTGTGCTCAAAATTAGTGTGTGTTCCCCTGTTGGACATTTTACATGCAAATAATTTTGTGTTGCTATAAATACATTGTATCTTAGAAATGCAGTGTTTGCTATCCTGGAGATCATAATTTTTGTGAGCTGAATTTGCTCCAGATGATAGAGAAATTATAGGCTACAATATGTGATCAAACAGCAATATGGAAAGCTTAAATAGAATGCGCCCTAAGGACAAAGGCTGGTTAAGACTATGGGGGATAGAATAAATGGGAGTTTTAGTAAAGCTATCTCTGATTCCAACAGATAAATTATGCTCTGCCTTTTTTGTATCTCTTTGGGACTGTACTACATAAATTATGACCAAGTATAATTTAGGCTTTCAGCCTATATTTCTGAACATCCATCTTGTACATTTTAAGTACAAAATTACCATTTTGCAGAAGTATGAAATTGAGACAAATTTTTTTCATCTGTGCATTTAACTTCTGCATACTTTATAGCAGCTAAAGGGTTCGAGAGGACCTCATTACTACCCTGAGGGTGATGTTAGCCAGATGATTGCATAACTGTGTTGAGATCTATATAAGCATGGATGAAGTCTGGAGGACAGAAAAGTGTAGAAATGGATAGTATGTAAGAACAGGTAACTACTGTGAGTAGATAACAAGCTTTTCTAATAAAAATAATAATTTGTCCATCAAAATTCTTTATTATCAATTACATTAAAAAAGTTACTTGTAGACATTCCTTTGGAAGTGCAGTTGCAGTCTCATGGCCTGAACTTGGGCACACGTGGAGGCTGCAGAGTGCAGGTCTGGAGGGCACTGGTGAGATCCCTCTTTGCACGTGAAGGTCAGTGTGTGTGTCTTGAGTAAAGCCATTGATCCTAAGGGCCCTGTTTTCCATCACTCATCCCAACACTGCATTCTGTAACCTGGATTTCTGTGTGAAACCAACTGGGAATTAATTTCTCCCGTTGCAGTATGCAGTGTTTAATACTGACTGGAATTCTAAAGCTGGGGATAACCACGTGGTGCATCCTTATGGGTGTGTGTGCATGTCTTGCACAGGGGGTAGGATGCAGAAAAAGAGAAGAAACTCCTCCTTTGAGGAAGGCAAACTTACAAGCAACGTGTATTTTTGACAACAGAGCACAATTGAACTGGCCCACGTTAGCTTTAAACAACATAGCACATGATAATATTGCCAGAGGAGTTTTTAATCATAGAAGTGGAAAACTATTCCTTTAGATCTGGTGTAACTTTTTCTATATTAAGCACAAGAAACATCCATCACTTTTGCATGTGCACATAAGGACCACACCTGTGCTTTGCAAAGGTTTAAGATCATAAGACTTAGTCGGTATGTGTAGCAAGGTGAATTTATTTGGCTGTGCTTTGCATGCATTTGATGACCAGTAGTTCAGGGAATCCAACACTAGCTTTCATGATGTGTGAAAAATGAATAGAGAAGATGTCTGTTGTAGAATTCAAATGAATAATTGTGTGGTAGAAGAAAATTTCCCCTAAAATACAAAAGGCCAGGTTTTTCTCTGGTACAGATTTCCTATCCATTAGCTTGGTGATGCTCATACGTACAGTGTTGTGCCATGGCAATGTTTGCCTTTTCCTCTAATTGATATCCCATTTCAATCCACTAGCAGTCACTGGACTGCTGGCTTTCCCTGCTTTCTGCAGTAAGTAGAGGCAGTACTGGAACTGAAGCAGTAATGCTAATTGCTAATAAAGATTTTAATGGCAATCACTTTAACTGATGGTAGAGATTAGTTTACTATCACAGAGACCATCAAAGGCAGTACCAATAGATTGTCACCTTACCCTCTGTAAGGAAAAAAGGTGTTTCTGTTATCTGTGTGAAATGATGGAATATTTAATTTTGAAAAGTGTGATAATGTTGCAGATTCCATTTTAATTTTCAGCTGTTTTTCATTAGCAATGTAAATTGAATAAAAGAATAACACAAAGTACGATTTCTGTACTGCTGTCCTCCATTATTTAACCTTTTTCAACACCTTCTGGAGTGAAAATGCAACACAAAAATCGAGTAGTTTCCCTGGCTCCTTCATTAGAGTTTTTTAAAATACAGTCTTTATTGTTTTTCCACTGAAATGTGAAAGAAGTTGGAAAAGGCAATTGCTTCACTCCAGGATCACAGTCCTCTTGGTGCTGCACGGTTGTGTTTTCTGGGGCAGGACCGAGCAGGAGTCTCTGAACTGTGCTCTGTGTCTGCAGCAGTTGCCTTCGCTCTGCGGGCTCTGTCTCCTGAAGTTCTCTTGCTCAAAGACCCCATTGCTTAAGGATGTTACTGGTGACATTACACTGTGATCTTAGCTTTTCAAGAGGTAATCTCTTCCTGCACTAGTCTGATTCTTCCCCAAATAATGTCACATCTACAGACCTTATCATTGATTTTTGCAAATTATGACTGGGAAGATGATCTTGTGTCAGAGGTCAGACTGCTCCGATGTGTGGCAGAGGAGGACAAAATGAATTCTGTTAAATTACACAAGCCCCTCTTGCCATTAATTATACTCTGTATTTTACTTTTTAGGTCTTGAGCTTTTGAAATGAACATAGGGATGCAAAAGGAAGTCTGAGTTAGCTACCACAGGGTTAAATTTTATTCGAGTCGTTACTAGGTAATTTCATGTCCAGAGAGCCTTCAACTCAGGATGTGTAACATTTATCTGCCTAAAATTAAAAGGAAATGAAAGAGATTTATTAGTGCTTGTTTCTTGAAGATGGTTCTCCACTTTTGGATTGGTTGAATGATTGAGGATAAAAGGCTTTCATAACGATGTTGCATTGTACAAATGAGCTCTAACCAGAAGTGCTGTCCTAAATGCTGCTGACTTAAGGATAAAAGTACTAAGAAGACAGAAGAGCCTCTTTGCAGTTAAAGTTATAACCAGAATCCTCTTATAAAATTCTAGTTTAACTGGTATAATTTAGGCTGGGGTAATTGCCTATATGTGAAATGTGACAGGCTTGTACTCAAGTTTAAGGGAAGAAATTTTAAAAATGGTCAAATGAATTTGGAGGTACCAGCAGGTCATCAGTAAAACTGGTGGCGTGGGCAGAGATGCTGTAGTTGTTGGGTTGAAGGCATCCAGAAAGAGCAGAGTAATTTTTAGAGAATATGGGGGGAAAAAAACCCAATATAGGTGGAACTAGGGGAGAAGTATGTGCATCTTTGCCTTGAAAACCTTGTTTTCTTTAGACATTCAGGTGGGTTTTAAATCCTGTCTTAAGATGTGAAGGAGAAAGTCAGCATTCAAAAAATCAGTAATACAAAACTGTGTTGGGAAAATGGACCTCATAAATTTTACACTACTCCCATAAATATGGATTGTTTTTTCGCAAGTAACAAGAGAAGTGTGTGCATCCCAGCACCACAATCCCAACCCAACCAGAACTTCAGTTTTGTCATTGGTAGTCAGTCTTTAAGGGTTTCTTGATGACAAAGACACACTGTAAGATATATTGCTATCAGTTTCTCAGGCATGTGCTCTTATTTTCATATAACCTTACCATACTGATAACACTGATAGTGATAGTTGTATAATTTTTGTGAACCACAGATAAGTGTTATAATTCCTGTTTCCTGAGATAGAATCCCTTTTCCAAATTCCACTCTTCTCAGCTGAATTAGCTGTTTAAATGTAATGCTGAAGCTTTCAAACAAGGTACCAGAGGTAGTGAAATACTGAAAGTGGTTTGAGTGTGTACCATATGCCTTCCATTTTTAACCACAATATCCCCTACCACAGGCTGCTGCAACAGTCCTTGTGCTCTGGCCCAGCTCACTTAAGGGCTGTGGGCTCCTAATGGGGACTGAATTTGGGCAAAGACAATATTCTGAACAGTACATTGTATTGTGCTGCTGGTGGGTGACCTACAGAGGGGTTTGCCTGCGGTGTGTAATTTGGAAAATCCAGTTTCCAGCTAATTTCAGGAGCTGGGAAAGACAGAAGAGTGGGTTAAGACTTCTCTCTCAATTCTTGTGCTACAGAGATACGGAATTAGGGCCAATTTATGATGTTGTTTACCATAAAATCCTTGGCTTTACTGAACCCTTTTTCCCCCCTAAGAATGTTATAATATATTTATTAATTAATACAGAGAATGTATTCTGAGATACATATATAGATTTGAAAGCAATATTTTTTTTTTTTCCTTTTGAATTTTCAGTAAACCTCTCATGAATGCAAAGGATGTGCATTAATTAACGTTGATCTGGTTCCATTTCTGCAATATTTGGGAGTTTTCATCTGGTATTCACAATTTGATAATTAATTTGTGTGATTGGTCACCCATTCCAATCTGCTTTCGGACTGAGTGCTTACAGCATTGATAAATATGTGTATCATCAAATGGCTTCCTGAGGGTCTATTCTTTCTCAGTGTAGGCAATAAAACAAAGACATAAAAAAAAGAAGTCTGAGGAATATTAGGAATTCTTGAAACATTCCATTCTAATTTTCTTCCAAAACATTCTAATTTTTTCCTAGTGACTAATTTAAATATATGATTATGATTCTAGCAGTTACCTCCAAATAAGAGCAGATGCAAAGATTCAGAGTCAAAGCATGAAAAAGAACAGTTAAGTTGTATCCTGAATGCCGATGTGACCTTTATCTGGTGGTTAAAATGGTGACATCTTTATGGCTGAACACGATTTTTAAAAATAGAATTATAAACTTAAATGGCAATAATATGTAAGTTCTTAAATTACTTTAAAAAGGTAAACTGGACTTATTATGTCTTGATTTTTATTCATAAAATAAGTACAGTGCCCGTATTCTAATATAGGTCACGATACATCTGATAATTTCTGTGTGGCTGGACTGATCTATAGATGCAGTCTATGCCTCTGAGTTGGTATTTCAGAATGAAATTCATGCGTAACTATTGTTTTGTTTCAAAGCTACTAATCGAAGGGATTTTATTTTTTAAAGTATCAACAGTTATGCAGGATAATTCTTATTTTTGTAATACCTTCAATTATGTCTTTTCCTCATAATTGTTGAACTATTACTGTTACTGTCATATATATGTCACTTACAGATCTCTGCTGTGTGATGCAGCATGACAATAAAACATATTGTGTTCAGCACGGTTTTCCTGTGGGATTTAGTGTTATTTGACAGAAAGTAAGCGTGTTACACCATTAAAGACCCAAATTTTTACTATTAAGAAGGTGGATCGTTTATTGAGAAAGATTTACTGCTCAACTGCTGAACAAGATCACTTGGAGTGCTGGGTCCAAACCATGAGTTCTGTGACGCTGTGGAAGTTTCAGGGGTTGCTTTTATATCACTTGAAGAGATCAGATAGCCCAGTGTGTTAGTCTGCTAATCCATTGGCCTGGTATTTTATTGATCTTAACATGATGAGCTTGATCTAGTCATCAGATTGATGTTTGGTGATTTACAAAGTGCATATAAATGTGTAAAGAACTTCCTGGCATTTACTTTGGAGGAACACTGGGAATTTTGAATAGTCCATCTAGCTCTGAAAGGGATACAGAGTCCATGGCACTGACTTAGAAAAATTGCTATTGCCAGTGGAATAACTTCAGTAAACAGAGAGAGCATATTTGTGAAGTCTCATTTTGCCTGGCTTATGCTTGTGGAACAGGGAAAGTCTGCCCAGGAAAACACCGATAACAAGTGCTGAATCAGAATTAAAGAGCTACTTAAAAATGTGGCTCTTTGAAAAAAGCTCAGGAGCACAGTTTGATCTGCTGAGAATCTCAACAATTTACTTGTCTGGGTATGCTTTAAGTAAAGCTGAAGACTTAAGTAGTGATAATACTATATTATGTGCCATGAAATTGCTCTAGGTCTAGTTAAGTGGCAGCACTGAAAAATGCAAGTACTAAAAAGGGGGAACTGAAATTGGAGCCTAATAAAATATCACCCCGTGTTTGTTCCCTGCATAGAACAATGACCTCTCATAGGCCACTGCTTTCTTACTTTCCTAAGGGTTACTCTGTTGCCTTGATTCCTTCCCTGATTATCTTGAAGCCTGTCAAGTTGGAAAGCTCTCCCCTCCCTTGCTCTTTCTTCCTAATAGACATGAAACAGTCCAGTCAATAATATTTTACTTGTCTTCCCACTGCGTGTCTCTTCCTCTGATCAGTTGAGGCGGGTTTGACTGCAGAAAGTCAGAAGGGAGGTTAAGATCTGAAAGTTCAGCCAAATGTTATCAGGCACAGAGATGTTGCTAAGGGAAAGGCCTTGCAGCCCCCAAGACCGGAGCCAATAATAGCTGCACATAACTGATAACATCAACAGCTGTCAAAGATCCAGGCATTTGTGGTTCCTCTGTAAACTCAAACACCTGTATTCAGTCAAGCTTTGATTGTTATCCCCTCTTTTCCTGTCATTTTGATTCGTTCCTTGAAGGTGCTGCCAGGATATTCTAAGCTGCGAGTTGATTTATAAAGTGAAAGAGCCCTTCGAAAGTTTGGCAGCGTTTGAAAAATCGACTGAGGCTCTCATTCATTGGGTGACAAGTTACTTTGACATTGATATTGACAGCATTCTTTTAATTAAGCTTTAGACGATGGAAGGACGGGTTCAGAAAGCACGGGTTAAAAGTACACTAACAGCTTCAACATGTGTCACTTAGGAGAACATTATGTACTTTAAGACGGCTTCTTTTGTGATGAATTAGATCAAAGTGACTAATAAACATTCTCCATGAAAGCTCTTCAGAACACAGTATATACATGTTTGAGATATTTAAAAGATAGAGTTTCATGGACCAGGCTGTAAACTAACCTAAAATAACTTAAATGGACAGCTGATAGTGTTGTCTCAGTTATAAATTAATATGCAGCAAAGAAAAAACGGACAGTTTTTTATTTGTAAAAGGAATTTTATGGTAAATGATGCAAGGTTGGTTCTACTTTACTGATCGTGCATGGCATCGAGCAGGAATGTGTATGCTGCACTCAATGTGCAGTTTTGAATGTGGAATTTTGAATGCCTGGACTAAAATAGAGGACAAGATATGGAAATTTATAATTATTTTGAATTGATTTGAACTATTGCAGTTCAATGTCCATCCTCTGGCCTGTGCCTTGTAGTGAGCTAAAAAGTGTGGCTACAGTCAAGTGTAATGGAGTTTGTTGTTTTGGTTGTGTTTCTGTAGTCTCTCGGTTGGTTTTTTTGTCAATTCTTAGATGGTAAAAGTTCCTTCCTTACTCATCTTCAGTATTTGTAACTTCATCTCAAAGAAGCGATACGCACTGCAGTGACAGCCAAGAAAAGTAGCATTTTAAAATAATTAATTGTACTTTTGGGCTAGAGCGAGTATTTCAGGACGAGTAGGGGCCCTCAGAACTGAAATGTTTTCTTCTCAAGGAGGTTGTGGTGATGAGAATGATACAAATGTTACAGAAAGAATTGATGGTGGGGGTCGCAAGGGCTGTTTTCCTCTCATTAGCGTTGCTGTTTTCTGCCTGCAGTTTTGGAGGACCATCTCCTGCAAACCGGGGTCAGAGCAGGCACCCAACTGGTGAGTGGGGCTGAGCAGCTTCTCCGAGTTAATAATCACAGCTCGGAAATGAAGCAGCTGCAAATTGCAGGCGGATTTTTGTCAATTATTTCTAAACAGAGCAATAAAGAAAGGATACCAGAGCAGCGCAGCTCTGTAGTGACCAAGCTCTGAGGTTCATTGCTGGTCCCTAATTGAAGGCTGCTTTGCTGCTCAAGCTGCAGGAATGCAGCTGAAAACGGGGGCTGAAATGTTGGGATCCTCGGGCTCAGTGGGGCTGTTGGTGGCTGGGCTCAGCTTTTAAGGTCTGCCTGTAGTTCTGGTTGGACAACAACAGTCAGCAGCTAAAAGCTTCTTCTGTTCCCTGGTGGTGGCCGAGCCATCCTCGTGGTGAATGCGTCATTTAAGGTCTGCCTGTAGTTCTGGTTGGACAACAACAGTCAGCAGCTAAAAGCTTCTTCTGTTCCCTGGTGGTGGCCGAGCCATCCTCGTGGTGAATGCACCCCCTGCTCTCCGGCAGGATTCCATGGCTGGGGCAAGGAAAGGGCTGAGGTTCTTGGTGTGAAGGTGTGAAGATGGATGGAACGTGGGGAAGGGGAAGGAAAGGATGAAATATCGAGGACTTTTAGTAAGCCCAGGCTTGATACCTGTCACCTCTGCAGCCTGGAAAGCCAAACTCAGGGAGAGGGACGTGAATGGCGGTGGCAGAGTCCTGTGGAGCTGAGCAGTCCTGGTCATGTGGAATTGCTGCACAGCCTTTTTCTTCTGCTGCTCTTCCCTTTCCTTTCCAGCTGTTTGCCTTTCTGGCTCCACAGAGACAGTTCAGAGGCAAGCCCAGCTTGCTGATGCCATTTTTGACTGCACTACTGGAGGATCATGAGAGGAATATATTTTTGCTATTTTTTTTTTCATTTTTTTCCCCATTGCACTTCCTTCTTCAAGAAAATAAAGTACATTGTGCTTCCTGCAAAGGAGACTGTTGGTAAAGTTCCTGTAATTCACACTTTAAAAAGTATTTCAAGAGGAAATGTCTCAAACTTTGAAGAGATGCACAAAACTGTACTATTTTTGTAATAGGGAGGCAGTAAAAAGTTAGTAGAGAATAATTCCAGTGTGTTTGAGCAGATGTACCCTATGTGTTTACATTTACCTTTATGTAAAGTGAAGGCCAGAATTGGGACCTTCTTAAGCACTGTCACTGGCTCCCGTTGTACTTGAGCTGCCTGTCAATTTACCATATTTATTTTCACTTAGAAGTACTTTGTGAAATATGGATGTACTGAAATGATGCAAAAATAATTCCCGATGATTACACTTTGCTGTTTTATTGCACATAAGTATTCTAATTATCCTCTTGCCTCCTGCAGAAATGGTCAAAAAACATGTGAGTCCTTCTTCGAAGCCATTTTATTGTGTCAATTTTCAAGCTTGGGAAGCTCAGTCCTCAACCTCTCTATTCACCCAGCACATCTATATTATGTTCTTGGAAAACAGAGTTTGTGAAATAATGATGAAACTTGCAGCAAAACACTCTGGCTGTTGTCTGTTCCCATTCTCCTTCTGTATGTGCCTGTGTGGGTGTGTCTCTATAAATGTAGGGAGAATTTGGGCAGATATAACAAAACATGAGACCATTTTCATTTAGAACAAAAGCAGGAGCCCTTGTTGAATGACAGGATGATTCACCAGGTCCTTAAGTTAGGACTTAATTTATTTATATAGAAATATTTTTTGTTTATTTCTAATTGAAACTTTAAAAAACCAAAATGTTTTGGAAAGAAGGCTGGTCTCTGGCATGAGTGTAAGTTTTCACTATGAATTTTATGTACTATGCATATGTACACCAGAGACCTAAAGTATATCTGTGTCTGTTCAGAAATACATTAACTCTTTCCTGTGTGCCATTGAGGTGGAGGTTTCAATCCTACTTAGCTCCCTTGTGAGACTATATTTTTATATTTGTATATTGAAGCAAGTGGGGCTATGCATAGGCATAGATATTGCATATTCATTTTTAATACATAGAATTTTCAATGTTCCATTTCCTCCATGTGAGGGAGGGAACTAAAGCATTTCAGTGGCCATAAGATGGATTTTTGGTAGGGCAAAGGTTAAATTTCATGTCTTCCTGTCTCCCAGTATCTATTCCTCTAAAATTTTGATTTATTTGTAAGATGTTTTCCATCTTTCTAGCAATATACCAACTGAAGTATGTGTGCATATATTAGCTTCGTATGGGGCACATATAAAATTCCAAGTAAGTGTGTATCATGTGACTGGCAAAGGGATAAAAGTTCTCTGCACCATTCTGCTTCAAAATAGAATTATTGTGCCACCTCATTTGTTGTTTTTCCTATTTCTTACAGAGAAAAAGAAAATTGCGTGACAAAGGTTAATATAACAATCTTCTCTTATTACAGTGATTTATGTATGCTGAGCATTAACAGCAGAATGTCATCCAGCTCTCCTTTAATTTGCAGACATCTGGATTTTTCTTTGTTGGGATCACAGTGGTAGATGACAAAGCTGTACTCTTGAGAAATAGGAGAGAACACTGTCATTCAGAGCTTGTTATACCACAGACACTGAACTCTTCACAGTGATCTCTGGCAAGTCAGTGGACTTCAAAAATAGGGCTCTGTTTTTATCCAAATGATCCTCACTAATGAAATACATGGGGAAGAATATTATATTCATCTTAAAATCATTCTGATCCCATAATATGTCAAATGGCTGCAGATAGTGGTTAAAGCAACTTAAATGTGAATTCTCCTGCAGTTCTAATTCGGAGATGTCAATGCTGCAATTTGCAATGATTATGGTTCAAAGCAGCCAGTTTTGTTTCTTTCTGTAATGTAAGACATAATTTATGTTTTAGAAACGTTTGAAAAGTGAAGGGCAGGGTAGTTTGATTAAAGTAAAATGCATTTTGACATGTTTGAATCAATTGTAATGAGAATTTTTCATTTTATTGGTGTTTTAACCCAGAATGATCTTGGTGCTGTGCGAAGGTATGGCTTGTAAAAACAATATTTCATTATCCTGGGTTGCAGCGCTCCCCGTGTAGATCAGCCACCTCTGACATGAAATGCAGATTTCAAGCATTACACTTCAGTGGAAAATGATCATTTAGCAAAAAGAATATTCTTATCTGAGAGGCAAGGTGAGAATTTTGGCTTGCAATAAATAAGTATATGAGCTGAAAGTTAACTGCAGTATGAATGCTCATAGTAGCCACGGAACGTATCCTTAGCATTTTTACCATCAGTTATAATTCTTGTAGCGTCTGCAGGATTTGCTTTCTTCTCCTCAAACTCATTTATGATATTTGATATGGTAACAGTTTTTAAGTTGAAAAAGATCCTGTTCTTGAAGGGCCATCTTACTGTCCACATCAGTAATCCTGGTAACAGGCATAGAATGGAGGGAAGAGATTGTTTCATATGTACGTGATGAAGAGACACATCCAGAAAATTCATTCTCCCCCTTGCTCTTGGATGCAGCAGTCATATTTCCTTTGTATTTAATTTTATGTAGTTTGTGGCTGTATGTTAAATTTTTCTCCTTCATAAATTGTGATAAAAAAAGTTCAGCAACTCCAAAGGAGTAATTTTAAAATACAACTCAGAGTTGAATCCCGTTACGTTTGTGTGAATACAGTTTCAGGAGGTTTTGGTCAGTGTTTTGCAGCCCTGTAGTTTTGAAGTTGTGGCTCAATTTCTGTAAAATACAGTGGTAGGGACCATTCTGAGATCTTGTCAGCAGAACTTTTTCCAGTGTCATTGCAAAGACCTCGAGCTCATTGCCAAAAGGTGACACGTGGAGCTCTAATGCAAAGGGTTTGTGTTGTGGGTGTTTGTGTTTTAACACCCCCCCCCCAGCCCCGAGTTGTTGCACTGGCTTGAATGTCTACATTGCTCAGTTCATAATACCATTTTTTAAATTCCCATCTGCAGAGCTGCTGTAGGCTCCTGATATGTACCAAAGACTTGGTCTTCTTACTTACTGAACAGTGTTTCCAGGAGTAATGTTTCTATTTGTTGATGAAATCAGCTCCTTGGATTAATATGATTGCAGGAAACTTCTCTGCTCAGATTAAAATGTAGCTTGGAAACTCTTGAAATGAAGAGTGACATTCAGTTAAAGTAATAATGATGAAGCCCATGAGAGGCAGACAGAAGAGTTTTTTCTTTTAATTATTTTGCTGTGATCCGTATGCCTGCGAGAGAAAAAAATTAAATTATTCACGTAACAAAGGTAGTAATCAGGAACGTATTTTGTAGTGTAACTTAAATGGTAAAGTGGGGTGTAAGAAAAGAGCACAAACTGTTCTTCTCTTTGAAATAAAATCATTGTTCCAGGACATATGTTTCATATGTAGCCAATCTATGCAGTTGGCTACTGTTATTTAACACTCAGTGTGTGCTTTGTAAGCATATGGTTGTATTAACCAAATCAACATTATTTTGTTTCCATACAAAATTTACTCTCTTCATCTACAGACTATTTGTAAAGAGGAAAAAAAAAAAAAAAGCAGATTCACCTGGTAATGCAAATGAAGTCAGATAATTTAGGACCAAAATTAGCTTAAGAATATGCAGCATCATGAAGTGACTACTTTTGGGAAAAAGAAAATAAAACATGACAAAAGTGAGATCATCCCTCCATGAAATACCCGATGTGATGGAGTTTGGAATGATTAGGAACACGTGATCATGGAAAACATGCACTTTTCCTTGTTTCTTAAGTTTTTCCTAGTGAAAAGTTACCTGGAAACCTTACCCGTGCTTCCCTGGTGGGTGTTCCATGAGCATTTGCACCCAGCATGTACATTAGCTGGAGCCTAGATAATGCTATTGAAAATCTTTTAGTTATAGTAGTGTTGAGCAGTGCTTATTTTGCTTTACTATCTTTGTTTACTTGTAGCCCGTTCCAGTGTGTGGAAAATTTGGGAAACCATTTTTTTTTTTTTTCATATTGGAAAGTGAAGAAGAAATTACATCTGTTTTTAAGAAAATCATCTATACAAATCTTAGGACTAAATAGAAATAAGAAATCAGAGATGTATCTGCCTTTATTTAACTGAAGATCTTTGTATGTTTACTGAAAGAGGTCTGGGTGATGATACGACTTCGTTGTTCCTCGTTATCAAGTATAAAGTTAACTTGCTGTGTCCATCCATTCACTAAAGGGAAATTCTGCTGGCTGACAATAACCCCACTTCAGGGAAACAAAGAGAAGTCTGAACTGTCTCTGTTTGGGGAATGTGAAATAAAAGAAAATAAAAAATAGCCTTTTTGGTGAAATAACTCGTCTTATTCCCCCCTTATTCCCTCTTATCACAGTAAAATAGGGCCCTTCCCAGCCTAACGTCATGTTACAGCATTACTGTGATTCCTTTAGTAATTAATAGAATTTAGGCCCCAGCATAGTCAGTTTTGATTAAGCAAACATTAAATTAATTCAATCTGCAAACACTTAACTCTGTTAGCACTGTCGAGGGGAGAGAGCATTTGGATGGACGGCAGGCGCGTCTTCATCGGCTTGCTCGCCACCTCAGAGTAGTTAACAGTCAGATCAATACAGCTCCTCGAGCTATAATAAAATGGCTTCGACAAGCTCATCTGTGGCTGAGAACACAGAATACACATTGATTTCCTGGCCTGATATAACCCATTTACCTATTCAGCTAGTCCGTTAAGGAAGGTGCAAGGCTACAAAGGCCCAGGGGAGCAATGATGCCTGTAAGTAGGTTAGCAAATACTTGGAAATGTCTTAATTTGTTTTACAGTTACTACTTCAGGGACATGCATTTTTTTATTGTTTTTTAAAGGAAAAGTTTCATATGTAATTTCTTATTCTTTTGTAATGGTTTTTAAGTTGTGCTCTCTACCTGATTTCTGTCTTCGTGGAGGTCCTCACTGTTCTGTTAACTCAGAGGCCTGAATGTTTGTGGTCCCCAAAACTGTGACTTATCACCCTTCCAGCTTTGAAATGTACACGTTATAAAGAACATGCCAAGCCAAAGCTTACCCACTATCTGTCATCCTCTACTTTTTCATTCACTTGGCTTGCTTTCTTGAATCTGATAGAGAAAAAGCAATAGAGAGGCATTTTCTATATGGGGACACATGAATCAACATTATGTTGTTCCAAGGCAAGTTCTTGCACTACTCCTGGTTGTTTCTTTCTGAGGTCTGCGTTGCAGAACTGGAAGCTGCAAAGGTGATTCTGGTCCAGGTTCTGATGAGTTCTGTTCTGCTCTACAGGAGAGGAGAAGAAACCACTGCTTGATACTGGCTGCTGGTGAACACTGAGTTTGAGTGTCCCAGCCAAGTGTCATTTCCTGTGGAAACAGCCTGTTAAGAGGCTTAGAGAACTGTTCAGTTCTTCCTAAACTGTGCTTTTCTGTTGTGTCCAGTGTCATTTCTAGTAGCTTTCCCACGCCACCTCAAGTGTTGCACCATCTAGAAATAAGTAACAAAGACTGATATTTGTGATACCATATCCCAAAATACGTGTCTGGGTATGTGAAAAAGCCATTTTTCAAAGTTTTTTTGTGCTAAGTGCAAATGTTTATTCATTTCATTGCTCTCAAACTCGATTTTTGTTTCTATTTCGTTACTGGCTCATTTTATTCCCTCTGTGCTTCTGCACTGAGCGGGTGGAGACTCAAACCATTCATGAGGAAAGATGTATTGAAAAAGACAGAATGGTAAAGCTGCTGATAGGCAGTTATTAGATTCAGATAAACTGTAATCTTAAGTCATCTTATGAGCATGCTAATTACACAATGACATTACCTGCATAGAGTGCCATTGCTTTGCTAACATGTTATGCAAGGTCCTTTATTAACACTGCAAGAAAGGACTTCCTCTCATTAGATGGTTATGCAAAACTGTAATTATACTTGCCTGTGAAAAATGGTGAAGTTATGAAAGGCTTTGCTTCTTGAGGGCTTTGCTTTCCCCCCCTCTCCCCTTGCAGATTATAATCACTCTTTCTGTGGAGCGAGGGTGGCACAATTTAGTGTGAGAGATTTGTTTCCTTCTCAGGTTTAGAATTCAGCAATCTCCTCATCTTTCTGCTAAGATAACTATCATCTGTGTTATTGTAGCATTAAAATAATAAACATTCTGTGCTAACTCAGCAGATGTAATTTTGAAGTTAAATTTGGGTGCTGTCACTGGGGAGAAAATTAGCAGTGAATGACTCAAATTTAAAATTTCTTTTAAATATAAGCCAAGTATTTTGGATGTTATAATCACTAGTGGTTTCAACTAATGCTTTTTTTTTTTTTTATTATTGATGCATCTTTGCATTTTTTAGGTTTGTAAAACTGTGATAAAACCCTCTTGTGAAAATTCTGCAATGTAAAAGCATTATTCCCAACCTTTTCAATGGTAATACCACAGCTAAAAACCCAGAGTATAACTGTTTATAACCTTACCTAAGATGGTTTTTAGATCAGTTTTCACCCATACTGCCATGTCTGCAGATCTTCAGTCATGCCCTTTTAAAGGCTTATTCAGAAAGGAGTTCTTGTGACATTTGTACAGACCTGGCTATCCTGGGATACTTTCTAGTGATCAGGTGGTCAGAATTACTTTTGCACTTTTGCAAGACTGTGCTTAATTTTATTTATATACTTTTTATTTTCCCCGCTTTCTTTTGCAGGAAAAGCTGTGAGGCCCCTCTTCAAAGCCTTCGTTCCTGGAGAGGATGTACTACAGGAGGAGTAATGCCCTGTGGGTACATTTTCTGTGGAATGTTGGGTAAGGAAACATTTTATTTCTATTGCAGTAGCACCTCAGTATTTTAATAAGTTTGTTGTCCACATAAATTCTGCACGTGGTGTAATAATATTCCATGTCCTTAAGAATCAAGCTGTCTTAAATCTAATTATAAGGAACATGTCAAGCCAAAGCTTACCCACTGTCATCCTCTGCTTTATGCTACCAAGTCTCAGCATTTGGTTGCAGTGTTTTGTCTGAACAATGCATGGTTTTTACACTAATGAAGCACTACTACTGCTGCTTTTACCTTCTTGTGAGATGCAATGATGGTCATTGGAGTTCGAGAGCAGCGCTGTCAGAAATTTTCAATATTCTTGTAAGGGCATTGAGCAGCACAATGAAGATATTTTGAGAGGAGTCTTTTGGTGTCATAACTGAAACAGTTTTTCCACGTGTTTTGTGTCACTGACTTCAGGTTGGCAGGTGACAATGTACTGCATGCCACTCATGAGGGCTGGGGGCATGTGCAAGGAGCATGGACAATGTACATATAATTTCAGGGTACAAGACAGGCTTAGTGGACAGTGAGCAGCTGATGCTCCTTTCTGATTATCGTAAAATGTAGAGGAAGCAAAGTAAAATACAGCAGAAGGATATATGGTATGTGAGATGTTAAAGAGAAGGCAATCAATTGTGAAATGACAGCATGAGGAGCCAAAAGAGATGAGGCAACTGATGAAGAGCTAAGTGGTATTGAGGAAAGTATCTGGATTGGAGGCTAGGAGCAGACTAGAAAATGTTACACCACTCAATGCAGGTGGAACTGAGCGTTTCAGGAGAATTTAATTTTTGAGAGATAAAAATGTTAGTACTGTGGAGTTTGGAAGTGTAAATTGAGAGATTTGCTTTATGAGAGATGTTCGGTGGTCATTAAGAAAGAATGGAAGCGAAATCAAGGGTGTGAGAATACTGAACACTGAATAATGGAGCAGAAGAGTTGTAGAAGAACTTCTAGGGTGGTCTCCTGGCAGCCTGGTGAGTAAACCCTGAAATAAGAGGCCTTACCTTGATTAACTACACCACTGTTTAATATTGGAGCTGGTGGAACTGTTCACTCAGGCTCCCATTTCTTTTCACGCTTCCATAATAAACATTTAGTTTACTGGCTTAAAACGTGAAGGTGGATCATGTTTTTACGTGATATGGACTAACATTCTCCGTTGTCAGTGGCCAAAGACCACCCTTAGTTCAAGTGGGTGCAAAGGTTGTCTGAGACAAAAAGGAAGCGACACAGAACACTGGCACTGCTGTGGCCTGGAGCAAACACAGAGGGCACCCACCAAGGCAGTGCATTGCTGGAGGCAGCCAGGGCAGCACTGGCACAGAAACTGATAGGCTGGAGCAGGAACCACACGGAGAATAGCCCCAATGGCTGCAGGAATGCACCTCGCTCTGTGCCAGGGCACGTGTGACTCAGCACTGACAGCACGGGGCCGGAGGAGGAACCAACCCTGAACGTGGCAACAGCCCCAGTGAGGAAATTAATCATCCTGGAAATCAGGGAACAGCCCGAGTCAGGAAATTAATTATCCTGGAAATCAGGGAACAGCCCGAGTGAGGAAATTAATTATCCTGGAAATCAGGGAACAGCCCGAGTGAGGAAATTATCCTGGAAATCAGGCAGGGAACAGCCCGAGTGAGGAAATCATCCTGGAAATCAGGGAACAGCCCCAGTGAGGAAATTAATTATCCTGGAAATCAGGGAACAGCCCGAGTGAGGAAATTATCCTGGAAATCAGGGAACAGCCCGAGTGAGGAAATTAATCATCCTGGAAATCAGGGAACAGCCCGAGTGAGGAAATTATCCTGGAAATCAGGGAACAGCCCGAGTCAGGAAATTAATCTGCCTGGAAATCAGGGAACAGCCCGAGTGAGGAAATTATCCTGGAAATCAGGGAACAGCCCGAGTGAGGAAATTAATTATCCTGGAAATCAGGGAACAGCCCGAGTGAGGAAATTATCCTGGAAATCAGGGAACAGCCCGAGTGAGGAAATTATCCTGGAAATCAGGGAACAGCCCGAGTAAGGAAATTAATTATCCTGGAAATCAGGGAACAGCCCGAGTGAGGAAATTATCCTGGAAATCAGGGAAAACCAGAAAGGGCACGCAGAGCCAGGAACATCAAAAGTCCTGTCTTTCACTACATGCCTCTAATCACAACTCTCTTCTGTCTTTGATAATATTGGGGATATGAATCGCTTTTTTAAAACAAATATGCTGAATATTAACGATGAAAAGGATGGAAAATGGTATGACAGGTTGAAAGGTTTGGGCACATGAACTTCTTAAGTAGTCTGCGTATGTAGTTTTATCCTGGGCCATCAGGTTAAAACATCAATGAAAATTTTAAAAATGGCTGAAGTCCTTTCCTTTTGTAACTTATCTTGTAATCTAATATTTTCATGAAAAATTCCAGTGTTAGCTAGCCTGGGAGTTTTACAAGAGGACATCAGCACAATTCAAAATAACAGATAGCTAACTACCTCTGTGTTTCACATGGAATCACCATGTAAAAGGAGGTCTCAGGAGCTTGATATCTATTACAAGTTTTTAAAAATACTGAAAGGACAGTGCTGTTTGAAATAACAGGGTTTTGGATTGTTCTGAGAGGCAGAGAATCTGCTGAATTCTGCTCATGTTTCATGGAATAAATGAAGTCCCACTGCACATTAGCTGCAAAGGCCAGGCTTGGTGCATGTTGGTGCTGTCCCTTGTGTGGGCTGACTCTTGCGTGTGAGTTACTACACCTTGGTTCACTCTTGCAAATCTTCACAGACCTTTGTGAATAATCTGATTTTTCAGGGCTGAGCTTATGATTTTCTTGTGGTTTAGAGGATTTTTCTGAATACTTAGCATGTTTTTTTTTTTTTTTTTTTTTTTTTTTTTTTTTTTTTTTTTTGTGAGTCAGTGACTTAGATTGCAAATATAAGTGATTTAACTTCTGCTTGAATAGTACCCATCATATAAGCCAAGACATTCTTTTAATAAGTGAGACTAATAAATAAAGCAAAAGGATTGGAGTCAGAGGGTCCAGAGCCCTGCCGTCAGTCTGACTCAACTCAAGCAATTACCTAAGTAATGCAGCAATAAACAAAAAGAAATCAAATGGATTTTTCACTTCAGAATTAAAAAAAAAATGTTTTGTTTCTTTTATCCTTGACTTCTAAGGCCACAGCCACACACAGAGCTAGGGCAGCAATTTTGCCTCGCACTTCATAGAGCGAGACGTGCATACTGCCCGGGAAATAAAACATCTTACTCTAAAATAAAGAAAAAAAGCAGTCTGAAAATTAGTAAGAAGGAAAGTAGATTTTCTTTCTTTCCTTTCATCCTCCTTTCTTCCTCCTGAACCCTACCATGTATGAAAGAAAAGCAATTATTATGCAGCACAAACAATACAATAAATAATTTCAAAGGCAAAGAAAAGGTTCAAAAAACTGAGGCACAGAAGAGTGAACTTCTGCCCACATGACTGATACATGGGCAGAGATGATATGTCAATTTCTGTGGTGAAAAATTTGATATGTAAAGATTCATTCATCAAGAAATGCAACTTTCCACTGAAATATTCTGGGGTTAATTGTAACCTTCTGCTGTGTTTGAATAAGATTTGGTAGGTAGCTGCAGGCTGTGAATTCTGACTCTGAGACTCACTGTTCTTCACTTGTTTCTTTTTACTAGGGGGTAAAATTTTGGAGTTTTGTATTGAAGTCCACCTTGCTTATAACTGTCAGCCTTTGCAGAGGAGGGGAGATAAAGACCCTCTTACCCCGCCTGTTCTCCAGAGTTAATTTGGAGAGCACGTGGTTGGTTGTAGTCCCCGGCGTGTGCCGTGGCCACAGTCTCAGCACTGAAAGTTCTGAGATTGGTTGTCAGCTGTGAGGAGCAGATCTCCCTGCCTTCTAAAGCACACACGTCATTAAAACAAGAAAGCTAAAGTAGGAAAGCTTTTTCTTCTTATTATTCATGTTTTCATGAAATGGCCTTTTTTGATGTTTTCCCAAGGTCAAAGTTCTGTGTTATGGTGTTACAGTATAACGGAGGTGCAGCTGTGGCATGCAAACATTTTTCTTATACCGTGTATTTTTTACATTTTGCTGAGTACATGGCTGTATTTTTTTCTCAGAATTTTGAAACAAACCCTGAATTCTCCATTCATCTTGTTTCTTATTCCCCTCTCAGTTTCTCGGATGAAGGACCATTCTATTCAGTAGGATTTTTGTGATGGTGATTAAACACGTAAGCAGAGACATAGGTAGCTAATAGCAGCAGCAGGTAGCATGGAGGTAGCCGGGATACGGAAAACTGTTTTCCCAGTGTCTCCTTTTCAAATAGTGTCTATGGGAACAGGGAGTTTAATGAGCTGGTTATATTACAGGATGCGTAGGCAGACCTTGCTGTTATCTGTTTGGTTCTGGAGAGACATTCAATCACAGTTGAATGTAAGAATTGGCATTGGAAATTTGGCAGAATGCACTACTGTCCTAATGGCAAGATTTAAAACGAATATTTCAGTTTTGGTGCCAGAATATAGTAACTAGTGGATGAAATTGCTCATAAAGCATTCAGCAGCCTCATTAAGATGGGTCATATTGTCTGCAGGCAGAAGTAGGCTTGGAAGATGGATCTTTCTCTGTCCTTAGAACTGTTGTTTAAAGAAAAAAATCCAACATCTGTTCCTAATTTAGAGTCTTGTCCATGCTGTAGGATTAGGGTCTTAGCCAATTATTTGAGTTTTCATTTCTGTTTCTAATGGGTTGTGATGCAGCTCATAGACATCTGAGTAATTTAGGTGGGTACCACAAAGCCTCAGGTAATTGAGCCAGTTCTGTAAATGTGTGCTTAGCTTTAGGTGTATGAGTAGGAAAAGGAACTGAAATGGGATTACTTTTGTAGTAAACATGGTTTCTTCCTAATTTGTGTTGAAATGATAATCTTGTCAGTTACGTAGTAAATAAAAGTGCTTCTAGTAATTTTGCTTTATTGGCATGACCAAAAAGATGATGCATTTTTTTTGGTGGTGGAAAAGCAAAACAGGGACTCTTAAAACATACAATCCCTCTCCTATGGCCCATCCATGTAAGTTTTAAATGCAGAGGTTACTCATTTGAGAACTTAATATGCCCTGTCCTGAGGAATGCAATTTCATAACCATCTTTTCCTGCCAGTGTCATGTTGTTCCATGGAGAAGTCCCTGACGGTGAGTTTAAACAATTCCTTTTCTTTGCCAACTTCCCTGTGTAGTCACAGATCACTCTAATAAAACTAATAATAGAAATTGAATATGTATGAGGCTCCTGTTTGTCCCTTTTGCAGTGAGTAGTGTAAGCAGAAGCCATTGATATCTGGAGAGTATCAAAATTAATACAAGAAAAGCTCAGTTAAAATGTTTACTTAAAAATATTTCAGTAGTTTTTATTAAACTACCTCCCAGGTACCGCTGCAGTGAGAGAAGGGCTCTTGCACATGCATAGAGATGTCACGTTGAGCTTTGCTGCAGCGTTCTGGGGCTGCCTCAGAACTCTGCTCTGCTATTAGAGTAGAAAACATGTAATGTATTATTTGGTTTGAAACCGTAAAAATGACTTTTGTTTGTCATGCTATGCTCCGCATGGTCTCAAGGTACTTCGCTGTTTAACTCGAATTTCAGATCCTTATGGCATGCAGTAGAAATGTTACAGTTGTTGTTTTTTGGGTTTTTTTCCTCTTCTTCTTATCTACATAAACAACATAACTTTGTCAGAAAATTGAAAATGTGCACTTTGTCCCATCAGCTAAAATGGGCTGTCAGATAATGCTTTCTTTTCTCCATCGCATCAGATGAATGATGTAAATGGTTTTTGGCTTTGGAGTTTTTTGCAAGGCACTAGAGTAAATGATCAGAGTAGTAACATTTTTAACCTTATCTATCATACTGAAACATTTTTTCTGCCTCCAATAAAACATGTCAGAGTCGATTAAGGACATTCTTCAATGAGGTATAATTCACAGATTTTAGTAGCGAATCCAAGAGCACTGAAGTATTAAAGAGGCTGTGAATACTTAATTACGGATATGTTGCCATCCTACCTTTTACTGAATTCCCTTAACACTTTGGTGCTCTGTATCTGAAAATGCTCTTTTCCTCTGATGGTTAAGTAAAAGGAAAAGCCAGGTACAATGGCAGAGCATATGTCACATTGTATCTGGTGACAGTGCCGTGAAAGATACTGCTGTTCTAGTACATTCAGCCGTGCTTATCTGGTACATGAGTGCACATTACTTTCCATGGGCTTGGATCACTTTGGACAGTATCATTAAATGCCACGTCATTACCTGTTATGGAGTAGTGCTTTCGCTTGAAGTGCCTCCTGGGATAACATGCAACAGTAGGAAGAATGATGGGGAAAGATGGAAGCAGCATTAAATTTTCAATGGAAACACTATTGACTTTGACTTTTCAGAAGCCTTATCTGTTAGATGGTGTTTGTCACAGAACCTGTAAAGCTGTGGATGTTCGTCAGTTGAAAGTTGCAGGCAGTTGAACGATATGGACAGGTGAAGGCTCCAGAGGGATCCGCTGGGCTAGCATCGAGCTGGAGGGGGTAAATTGAAGGTTTATTTATCCAATTCACTGTCAAGGTCAGCTTGCTGGAGAGCTGTCCTATGTGTGCTTACAAAATGCCAAAATCCTGGCAAATTGTCTGAAAGAGCCTCCAAATCACTGACCTTTGTACAGCTCACATCAACATGCCAGTGTCTTTTAACAGTATCCTTAGAGTGCATTAAATAGTTTGTAAAATCAAGCTTTTAATGTCAGCAGAAGTACCTTTTTATTTTCAACAATAAGGAAAAAAGAAAAGATATCTAATGATGATAGAAAGAAACATATGAAATAGGGAAGCTGTTTCTTCTGAAATAAGACTTTCAGCATCTACTGCTTTTTCAGAGCATGTTTTAGAGAGGCTGTTGTTTCTCTTCCTCACCAGATAAAACATCTAAAACACTTTGGTTTTGGGGTTCCCCCACCGCCCCCTTTCGAAGATATGGTCTTTAGCATATTTCTATTGCAAAGTCCAGGTTTTCAGGGTCTTATTTTTAAGTTTGCCTTTAGCCTGCTTTTACTCTCGGGTGAGTTACTCAGATTTTAAGCTAATTGGAGCTTAATTTATTCTTTTCATTAGTTACAAGATAGTTTTTAACTGTCTGGTTTCATGGATTTTTCTCCTTTATCTGTATTAGGTATCTGTTGGAAACAGGTCAAGTCTTTTTTACTGGTAACTAGGTATACCTATAAGTAGGTTATGCGTACCACTTTGGTAACTATGTAGTATTTTAAAAATGATTTTTTATATATATATATATATATATGAATCCTTTTGCATATAAGGACTATTTTTTTCCTACATAATACCTACTCCTAGAACTGATATCAGGGAAAAAGTGGGATATACCTCTTAGTTTACCGTGAAGGATGTATCCTCCTGTTCCAAAGCTATTTAAATTGTCTGCATTTAACTAAAGTTGCATGAAAATAAAAGCACAGCAGGTTTAACCATAATTGGCTTAGTCTTACAAAGGGGTAATGGCACATTTGGCTGTTTTAGTGAATGTGTTCTGACTTGCTTTGTGGTAGGTCTTGTTTCCATTTACATATGCAAAACTCATCACTGTAGCCAAATGAAAGACAGATATTTTTGGAGCTTTTGTTTTACATTTTGGTATTTTGCAGTGTGCTTCTGACTCTTTTTTTTTTTTTTTTTTTTCCTTTTCTTTTCTCCCCACTCCCCCTTCATGAATGAGATACCCAAACAAGTGTTTTTCCAAAATCAACTATTTCATTTTCTTTTTTCTTCCCCTTATCTTTTGTACCTCTCTGTGCAAGCCCAGTTTCCCAAGTAAGTCAGCTCAACCTGCATTTTCCCCAGAAAAGGAATATTAGTGCCAACACACCATCCAGCTCTAATGCCGTGGGTGAAAAGGATGAAATTATTGCCTAGGAATGGGTGAAATGGAAAATCAATTCCAGCCCTATGCTGAGAACCTTCATGTGGAACTCTCTTAATACATTAAACTAATTTCTAATTATACTTTTCTGTTAATGCAAAGCGTATTTCCAAAGTTTTTCAAAATCTATTTCAATGTTTGGATACCTCTTGGTTGACTGACATTTTATCAACATATTTATGTATCTGTGAACAATTTAAAAGTTTGATACAGTAACTTTTGGAAGAGAAAAAAAATGAGCCCTTGAAATTTCATAACTGTAGCACAAATGTAAATGTTGGTGTATGTACTAACTTTAAAAATATGTAATTCCTGTTATGATTTTTGTGTAGATCATTGTTTAAGTACTTTTTAGACCACAGGGATTTTATACGAGGGCTGCTAAGGATTGCCTTTGAGCCATAATATACAATCACATGAATCTGCTGTAGTTCACAGATCACTGACTTGACAGAACTTTATTATTATTTAATATTTATGTAACAATATTGCCCAGAGTCCCCAGACTGAGGCAGTGCCCTGGTACAGTGGGTATTGTACAGACATGGATGTAGACATGACCAGTGTCGCAAGGAGCTCACAGCTGTTGGAGTTATAAGGTCACTGCAATGAACTTAAAGTCTGCATAAACTTTGTGAAAAAGTTTTGCAACGTGCCAGCTTTGAAGTAGAAAAGATCAAATCGAAGAGAGAGGAGAGATGAGGATTCCACCTGTGTAACACAGCAGAGCCCGCCTTTATTACACATTTAGACACAAGATAGCAAGACTGAATTATGATACAGTGCCTCAAGGCACACATTGCATTTCAAATTCAGGCATTAGCCTGTGTTTTATATTCTACTTTAATTGAAATCTCTGCATTTTCAGATTAAGATTTAGCAGCTAAAAGAAGAAAAAGGTGTTTCCCAAACAGTGTGTCTGAATTGCCTAACTGCTTCTCTGCCCTTCTAGCGGTGATAGTTCACAGTATTAAGGGTTAACTTGTATGATTTATGTTGGATTTTGCAAAATGAGAGAGTTTGTGTTTTGAGTCTGCGTTCTGTGGTGGAAATGTGTCTTGGACTATATTTTCAGTTAAGACTTTGCCTTTTCAAATGGCATTAATTAGTAGGAAAAAAAAAATATTTAAAGTGAGTAGAGACGCAGAACTGCCATTTTTTTCTTAGTTCTTTCCTCGTGCTCTGGTCTTTAGATGCTGAGCAGGGAGGATTCCCTTTGGTGGTTTGATTTTTTTTTTTTTTCTTTTCCTTTTTTTTTTTTTTCTTCTGTTGTTGAAACTAACAGGAATTGGTAAAAGTTCCTTGATGTCCTAATATTCCTCTAGCAGAGTGGGAAATCTTCCCTTTCAGGAGGAGACATACTGCCTCTCACTAAGAAGTTGAACGTTTATGATGAAATAGAGAGGATTTCTTCTATTGTTCAAAACCACTTTATTTACTATTTCTTTTGATTTATATTAGGCTCTAAGTAATTACTGTTCAGACTCCAAATTCCTTTGGCACTAATTTAAAACATACCATTTTTTTGCAGTAACTCTTACTATGTAGCGTTTTAGTGGCAACAAAATATGTTTAGGGAATCTTGAACTAGCAATAATATTATCTTTTAGGGGAGTCTTGGTTAAGCAGAGGGAGGAAATTGCCTTGTAGCATCCTTTGGATGTTGGAAGTGAATTATAGCAGCTCTGAGGATAACTTGGTTGGCTCCTTTCTCTTTTAGCTGACCAGCGCATTGACTTCTACACATAAAAAAGTTCATGCGTTTTCCAGCTTTTCCTCTTCTTCTTTCAGACTGAATCGTTAAGAGTTTGGTTCAGGCTGCAGACCCAGACCTGGTTTCTGAAGGCAGTGTTTTCCTTCAGGCCATCCCATTGCTTTCCTTAGCTGGTGCTGGGTGTGGGATGATACGGGTTTTGGTAGGAAGAGCCCAAGGGCCAGGAATGCAACAGGATACCTTGTCCTGCTCAGCTTGTTTGTGGCTGTGGCTCTAAAAACGTGGTTCAACAGTCCAAGTTGTCCGAGAGCATCAGCCAGGTTTCCCTTTTCCGTGCATGGTCCATGTGCTTGGCTGTGGGAGTGTGTAGAGGCTGCTGTGCCTGCCCGATGGCTGCTGTGGATTCTGCAACCCCAGGGTCTCGCAGCAACAAAAAACAACTGAGCCACAAAGAAGTATCCATATTTTTTCCTTAGTTCTCTGTGAAAGGTTAGGATACTTAGTCTGTTTTCCCCTGAAGTTCAGGTAGAACAAGTTCCTTTGTCATATCACACATCCCTGCTGTAGTGCTTGCTGCTTGTGACTCTCTCCAGGCGCAGCTCTGCCCTTGCTGAGCTCAGAGAGCTCTTCCAGCAACAGTGTTGAAAATAGAGAGGCAGTGTTGATTGTTTGAAAATGCTTTCCTTTCGCAGTGGCACCTTTTTGGACTGCCCATTGTAGAGGAAGAGGCAGTGTATGAAACCTGAACTGACACCTACAGCAGCTCTGTGACCTCTTGCGTTGGGGATCTCGTCTCTGAATGCTGGTGGTGGTTTGAGCCCCCTGGTGCACAGGGATGGCTGAGAGTGCCCCTCGCTCCTCTGGGGTTGGAGAACAGATGGGATCAGAACAATGACTTTTAGAACACAAGAGGCCACAGTAATAGGGCCGTCATGAATGTGCTGAGGTGTCTGTCCTAATAATGCACCATAAGATTAATACGTGCCTGTGCTGAGTGGCTGCTTCGTTGCAGGTCATTCAATAGTGTGTTCTGTCTGTATGGAACGTGGTTTATTTTCTGTGGGTAAAAAAGGAGCCATTCTGCCTTGTATGACATTTTTGATAATTTTGATAATCCATTAACAATGAAAATAAGAGGAAGGTACCAAGCTGAAAAGAGGCCATAGTAATGAAATGGAGAACATTTGATGAAAGGTCTAAATTTAGTATTATATCTTAGTATTGGCTGAGCCAGCTGGGGTTTTCTTTGTGGTTTCCACATCGCTGAATGTTTTCCCATCATAGAAGTTCTTTTTTTTTTTTTAATATGCAATTTTATTTCGAGACAATTCTGCCAAATGTAGAGATATTAGAGAATTAATGTTCAAGAATGTTGGAAATGGGAGAGATTAACTGCATCAATTAGGGAACGTGAAGGTCTTAATCTCATGGGCTAAACAAGGAACAATGGATTATGTGACTCTTTTATGCACCAAAAAAAAGATGTATATTTATATGAGGCTTTGGAACTGAGCTTGATTTACAATCATGTACATGAAGTGTGATGGATGCACCAGCTTCTTCATTATCAGAGAAACAACTCCTGCATCACTAGGTAAAATATCATCAATGTTAATGAGGCCAAAAGAGGTAGTTGCACCATGAACAGTGAATTTAGATTTCTTGAAACTCCTTCACTGGACTGATGCTTTTATTAAAAAAACAACAAACCCAAACTGAAAACCAACTGACTGTTGAGGAATCCACTGAGTGTGGGTGGGAGCTGCAGGCAAGAACCTGTGAGCTGCTGACCCTTTGCACGACAAAGGGCCTGGGGACCCGTGGTATGAGCAGGTGAGGGACACCCAGAGCCAGGGCAGGAGCCGAGGGCTTGGCAGGAAGATCCCAGACTGTCAAGCTTTAGACTGATCAGGGACCCTACTTGGAGGCACCATCCCAGTCTGTGTGTGTGTCACTGCACCCAGGATCAATGGCTTTATGGAATGAGAATCGGAGACTGCCGAGGCAAACCTGGGGCTGAGCTGGTGGGCAAAGCTGGTCTGACTGGGAGTGGGGGGGGTGGGAAGCCAGGCGGGACCTGTCGGGAAGGGGCTCTGGTCCCAGCAGTGCCAGGCTGGGGGTGTGTGACTGCCAGAGGGGCTCCTGGATGGTCACACTGGAAACTTTCCTTAACACACCCTCTGTGATTAGCACCATTTTTCACCTACACCTAAGTAATAACTGCATTTTATCAGAAAAACCTCTGCCTGTTTATAGCATGGAGTTGGGCTGAAGGTGAAGAATTGGAATGTGCATCCATCTATTTCTGATTTCAGGAAAAATCAAATGACAGGTACACATACACTTTGAAAGACTACATGTTTTATGACACAGAGAGTCTCAGAAGAGACTATTTGAACATTATAACTTTATGCCTAACTGTGATGCTGTCAAGACAAAGCATAATGTTTTCACATCTAAAATTTAACTACACTGTATTTATTGTTTTGCTCAAGAACATTAAAGGAATCTTATCTGTCAACATACAAGAGCAATGAATGAACAACTTAAATTTACAAGAGTAAATTAAATGTCAACTTCATTTCACCAAAACAGGCTGGTCTTTTCTGTTAGCAGAGGTTATAACCGCTGTGTTGAGATATTTGCTGTTGAAAAATGATTGACAAGTGTGGACAGAGGTGTGTAAATCCAACGGGTTTTTAATTTACTCGATTTCCATATTTATTGCAAACATATGGGCAAGTTTGAAAAAATAAGTTCATTGTTGTATTGTGTTAACTCAAATCTCCTGCATTCTCTGTAGTTTCAAGCTTTACTGCTCTCTCTATTCTCATATTGGCCATGTTGTTGTAACCAGAGTACAGCTCTGTGTTTTATTTTATACCAGTAATTCACTGAGATCCAGTAAAAATATAAAAAATCCTAATAGATAAAGATGATATACACTTTTGGCTTAGAATATATGATCTATTTCTCCAAAGCATTTTGAAGACCTCTTCAAATTCTGTGTGTGCTTGTAAATTGCCTGTTAATAACTCTTTTAGATGCAACAAAAAAAGAAAGTAAAAGAAGTAAAATCATGTCCATATTGCTGCTGAAGCCTCCCTCACCTGTTTGTCCATATTTGTTGGCTGGCCTTTGAGAACTGAGATTTCTTGGAGCAGGGCTACCCGCAGCCGTGTGCTGGGATTAGAGACTTCCAGTTTGTAGGAAAGGTTCAGAAAGACATAACAGATAAGTGAAATGTTATTTCACAAGGTCTGCTTCGTTGTGTGGGATATTTCTCCTTGACGGGTACATATAAAAGTGTTTATCTAATGTATCCACACTGTGTATAGCGAAAGAAAAGGGAGTAACAGGTCTTTATCAAAACTATTCGCATGGAAGGGCATGATGTAGCATAAACCAAAGGAAGAGTTTATTTGTGGCAAAATTATGGGCAACTCTCCTGCCTTTCATCTCCAGCAAATGCACGTTTGCCTGCGTTGTGTTCATAAATGAGTGCTCTGACTGCCTGGAATATGGACTCTGAGAATCAAACAACTTGAACTGGATGAAAAATGAGAGGGCTAAAAATTACACTGCTAAAGCAAGGCATTATTTATCCTTGTGGTCAGAGCTGTATGAGAAAAGCCCTCAATCTGCAATTTTCAATATATCTGTGTTGGGTGAAGATAAAAGAATTGCTAATTGAGTTTACAATACGTAAGACTCTGGGCTATGTTAGGATAGGTTATCATTACCTCTGTGTTGTCAGCAGTAAATCTAACTGCTTCTGTGGTCTAGAAAGTCTCTTCTCATAAAATGATGGTCCAATATTTTTTTGAGCCAAGATGTTCTCTCTCCAGCATATGTCAGAAATAGTGACATAAGACAGAAACTCCCCTAATACTAGCCATGAACCAAAAGGAATGTGTCTTGTTAACAACTTTGGAAAGATCCAGTTCTCAGTGTAACTGCCTTCTAGCAGCTACATGGAAGAGAGGATAAAAATTATAAAATATAACCATGATGTATCTTCCTGATGAAGCAATAGTTTATAATGATTGTCTCTATAAAGTTAATTTTTACTTGAACAGAGCTGAGCTTAATGGTTTTCAATTATACTAATTTGAGTCATGGGTTTAGTTCATGTGGATTTTGCAACCCCCGGGTTTTGCTTTTATGTCTTCTCCCTAAAATGCTTGGTCTCTTTTTTGTGTTATGCCCTTCCCATTGTCTCTTAGCAGGGAACATCAGGCAGTGATGGGATGGCTCCATCCCCTTCCATTTGCATCAGAATTTAATCTTCTGTGAGGAAGAAGATTAAACAGGTCATTTGAAAATAGGGTCTCATGTTTCAAATGGCTTTGTCACAGAGCATGTGCTCAAGCAAGAGTGCCCAAAAGTATGTCACCTTTCTCTGACAGAGGTTGCAATCTCCATTTCACCCATATGTTTTTAAGGCACTCTCTCAATTGGTAAGGAATTAGGTTCCTTATAAACAGATGAGTTAAACTGGTTTGTGCTAAGGGTTCATATCTGCAATAAGTACACTTTGGGAATTTCTGCTTTAGACTATGGTTAGTATGGTCACTGGAACCAAATGTCCCCATCGTACCTGAAAAAAACCAGGCATGAAAAAACTGTGGTTGGTTTGCACCTTTTGCTCCCACTGAATGGTGGAGCACATCTGGTACAGAGAATGGTTTTGGGTTTTTTATGGGGTTTTGTTTTGGTGCCCCCACCCCCTACAAAAGGAATCTGAAATCAGGTCATCAAAACGGTTTTAGTAACCAAGCCAACTACAATAAGGGGGAATAAATACAGTCAAAGCTGTACCACTGTTCTGGACTGAGATGTTAGTGTAGTCACAGCCTATGACTATTGCAATGATGTGCCTGAAGAGAGGTCAGACAGTTAGTTATTACCTCTCTTGCCTCTAACACCTCTCTGATGCTACTGGCAAATAATGTAAGTAGTTTCTTTCAGATTTTTCATTTGTTTATCTTATAAATACCATGTAATTTCTCCTCTGACTTGGTCCTTTTTATCTCTTTTCTGTCTCACTTCACCCCTGACCTCCCCTAGTGAGGAGGTGGCTGCTGCAGGCTGTGGCTAGAATGGTTTCATTCAAGCCAGTGGCTGGCCAAGAACCAACTGGACACTGCATTAGGGACAACTGAGTGTCTTTGGAGCTCCACCCGTCATGCAAATGGAGGATTTGATGGGAGGAAAGTCATGGGCTTCTCAAGAAAAACGTCGCTTTACATCAGTGTACTGTGTTACTCATTTAGTGACTCAAATGATCTCAGTTTCAGCTTCCCTTTTTGGAAAGGCTGTGTTGAGAGGTATGAGAAGAAGAAGGAGGAAGGTCTGTCCCCTCATACACTGTCACTCACTTTGTGTGGGGAGGGTGTTGCTGGAAAAAGGAGGTCTGGTCAAGATCTTTAGTGAGGGGTGTCTGCAAGTCTTTAACTCAGCTTTTGTCTTTGTGTGTAACAAAAGCCTTCTAATAGCACAGACATCTACTACATAGTTACAGAAATGAATTTGCTACTTAATCTCATTTTTATTTCATGTTTCCTTAGAAGTATGCTTTTTGCCTCATAAAAAATGTTAATAAATTCCATCATTATAATTTGCTTTGATGGCATATTTAAGGGTATGTCCTCATGGAATGTCTCTTGGAGACATGATACCCTAAAAAGAATATGTCTAGAATGGACAGTACTGTCTGACCTCATTAGCCAGCAGTCCAGGGAGCAATTGCAAAAGACCTAGATTGCAGTAAAACCTTGTTTCTCTCCAAGACAGGCAGTAGATTGTATGATTGGGGTGTCACCTTGGTTGTGTCCTGGAGCTTTCAATCTGCAACACATGGACAAGCCTTGAACAGGCACTGTGTCAAGCAAATAGCATCAGAGTTTGTCATGGGTGCCATGGTTTATTACCTTCTTGATGAAATGGGCATCTGTCCAGTAAGAACTTCAGCAGTACCTCTGATTTATTTTGCCTGAACTATTTAAGATACCCTACCTGGTGCAAATTTGGGCTGGATTTGTGCTACAGGAGAAAGGCTCCACGTTGACTTTTTATGTACCTGTAATCTTCAACCCATGGTTGGCTAAAACATTAGATGTGTTCGCTGACCTCTTTGACATCAATAAGAGTATAGTGTCTAAATCAGTTAAGATTCCATTTATTCCTATACATTATATACATTTTAATATCGACAAGAGAAGACAGGTCTTATCATTAAAGTGATCTTGGATGTAATGTTTTCAAATTGTTACCATAATAGTTCATTGCATGCTGGACCTGTTTAGAGGGCTATGAATCGCAGCAACTGATGGAAAAAAAGGAGCAGCAGTTAAGAGAACTATGAAAGAAATAAAAAATTAAAAGAGGTTAAATATTGTTTACTGCAAAAAAAGAGGACAGGAACGTGACAGGTTTTTTTCAGTTTAGCTGAGCTCCACATCCATCATGTGGGATGGAGGGTGGGATAGTCTTTTGGGCTGCAGAGTCATCTATTGTTGATCAGACATGGTAACTGTTGCTTTTATTTTGTGAAGAGATCTTTTTGTCCCGATCCAGCTCATACTGTATTTCCTGAAAATATTTAGACTTTCTCTGTTTAAAATGTAAAAAGAAGAACAAATCATCTTCCTGATAAATGGCTTCTTTCAAATGGGCACATTTACTTTTCTTGCTTGTATCCATTTCTTTGAATGATGTGGGTGTTACAATCCAAAGCCAGTCCTGTTGTCTTAAATATGATCTGACTTGTAATGCAAATCAATATGTATCAATATAACCTTTAAGGCAAACTCTATATATTTGGCTTTGAACTTTAAGGTATCCTTTTTACTGGGTCAAAGAATGAGCTAAACAACTGAAATGTTATTAATACATTTTCCAGTATTTTTTGGCTAAAACTTAACTTGAACTACAAAGATAAAATGCTCTGATCATTTTAAATATTTATCTTGGGGTTGGAAGAAAGAAAAGTTAGAAAAAAGATTTGGTTTCTTGGTTGGTGCTTTGCTGCGGTTTGTTGTTGGTTTGGTGGATTTTTTTTTTTCTTTTTTTTAGTAGCTGAAGGCAATTATATCTTTATTGACCCTCTGTGTTCACCCCCTCCTTCAATGTCAGGTACTTGCTTATTATTATCAACATGACATCTCCTTTCTTTGAAAGGTTGTCCGTCACACTTTGAATCACCTCTCTCCGTGGTTACATTTTCTAATCAGTTCACATGATTGAGCCTACATCAACTGATGCTTTACTTAATTCCTTTCCGTTTGTATGGTGTGATTCTTGGAGGGACTCTCGTCAAAATTTTGGAGGGCCCTGTCAGTTTGAAAAGAACATGACCTTTAAATTGTATCAGTATGTTTGCTGGTGCATAAGGGAAAGGAAAAGGTTTGTAGTGATGGAAAACCACTCTAAAAATGAAAAGTAATTCACTCCGAAGCAATATGCATAGGAAGTTAATTTGTTTATATTTAGCTGATTTAAAAAAGACAGAATGAGGAGGACATGTTCTTTAAGCAATCAGGGGTCCAAACAGTGTCTCCTTAAATTTGGCTTAGAAAATGTTATCGGTTGTTCTTTTCTGCCTTTATAATAATAGATAAATTAAAAACATTCAAATGCAACAGAATAAAGGTGTAATTCTGTGAAATTATCAAAGCTGTTACTTTGCTGCACTTTGGTAACTGTGGGCATGCTATAATTAGTAATTGACAATGCTAATTTTTGTTCAGTCTGTCACTGACTAGAGCAGCCGAGTTAGATTTTACATGGGTATAAATATGCATACGTTTGTGTGTGTGTGAGAGGATGCTTCAAGTTAACACAGAAGAAATGCTTTCGTATTGTGAATGCAGACAGTCTGAATACAAGGAAAATCCATCTGGAATGCCTAACATGGTTGGTTGAGGAATATAATGTAGATGCATGCCGGTGGAGCTGAGTGATGCTGGGAACGTTATTAAGTTTCACGACCTTTATTAAGTATACAAACTGTGGATGGTCAAATAGCCTGCAGTAACTGAGTCAGGGATATTGACTGTTCTCATCTCCTTTCCTCTATGTTTTGAGGTATGTTGCTCTTAAGGAGCTTGTACACATGTCAAAAGCTGTAGTTCCACAGAAACTGGTGAAGTCTGGTTTGCCATGGATTTATATCTCATGAGTGCTTGATGTTGATGTCCAGAAGCTGCATGTCTTCTCGCTTTTTCTATATTTGGAGTGTTTTCAGTCACACTGCTACAGATTCTTTGATATCTGATAAGGTATGAGGTCATTCTGAAAGTGTTCCCAAGGTCAGCAAAAGGATTTCTCTTCTCTCTGTGTATAAGCCACACTCAAAAAATGTGTAGGAACTCGATTATCTTTGAACTTTTCACCCTTCTGTCAACTTTGTTGAAAGGGGCCAGTAGATTCAGAAGTTCCTGGGTGGAGAGGCACAGGTGGGGGGATCTCACAGAACTGCAGTAGGAGGCTGTTTGTGCTCCTGCCTTGTAGCCCTGAGTCACCTGTCACTCGTCAAATTTAGCAGCATTCTCACTGAATCTTAAGAAGGATCCAGGCTCTCCTGGCAAAGACCTTGTTTCCTGGGACTGGATCTCAGTCTTGCTTCAGGAAATCACCCTACTCCAGGTGATCTGACAAAATCCAGGTTGACAGAGCTCTTGCTCTAGGCACAGCCAGAAAGAGATGAACAAGTTAATCCTCAGTGTGAATCTGTGCTCAGACAGCTCTGTGCGAGAGTCAACTTCTGGTCTTTATTTTTTCCCCCGATTTTCAGTCTAAGGAATAGAAAAATAGACCCCAAGAGTTGAAAGTGGCAAAGCAGAAAGTGGTTACCAAAAGCTGCCGTGGTGTTGGCTCCAGGCTCAGACAGGGGCAGACAGTGCCTGTTCAGCTCAGCAGCCATGCTCTGGACAGCAGGGACCTCATCTCTGAAATGTGCCCCTTCAGAGGTGGATTATTTGGCAGGTTGCACTTCCCTAATGATAGTGGCAAGGCTGTGTGTGTTCACATCTAGAATGCCGGGGATTCACGGAGTTCAGGTGTGTAGGTTTCAGCAGCAGTGGGGTGTGCCAGCTGTCGTGCTGGAGTCGTGTGTAGTTGGTCACAGGCAGAGATGGATCTGACGTTTGGCGCTTGTACACACCCTATGCAGCATTGGATTTCCCCATGCAAAATTTGGGCTGATATGTTGTGTGGATTTGGGTCACCAGAGGAGGTCAAGGCAGTCGTACCTGGGGTACAGGCTATCTGTTATCTGCCTTTCACAGAGGCGTTTGGCATAGGATTTTATTTAGCATTTTGTGCTAATTCATATTTCATGATTCATTCATACACTTAACCCGTTAATGCAATTCTAACCTTTCCCTGATTGCTCAGATAAAAGTGTTTTCTCCGTGTTTCAGAGAGTATGAAATAAGGTGGCAGAATGATAAATACCAACAGCAGATTTCTCGGATGGCAGCAATATTCAGTAGCGTATAACATGGCTTTCACTTACACAAAAGAAAGGTCATACATTTTCATCTGTGACGTATCATTGTTGGCTGAGACAAGAACTTCATGAGCATGTGAAGCCACTGTATTCTACAGCTGTTCTCCTCTGGGCCATCACCTCCAGGTTTTAGTTACTGTGACTTGATGGAGCCCCAGCCCCATGAGGCCTCGGGCATGTCCCACTGGAAATGCCCATTTTCATAGGATGTTTTGCTTTTTAGGACATGGGAAACCTCAGAAATCCTGGCAATTGTATTCTCTGTTTGAAAAGAAAAACAAAACCACACCCCAGAAATTAAATATTGGAAATGAGGCCTTGACTGAGACAAAGGATTTTTGGTTTTGGATGCTAGTTTCTGTTATTCTGCCCTGTCAGAGGGGTGTTAGAAATGCTTCCATGGTATCCCTTGGCGGCTATACCTTTTTAAGGAGCAAGTATAATACAAGTTCTGTACAGACTTAAAATACTAATAGATATTTTTCTTTATGCTCCCCTTTCTCCTCAAAAAGTTGATAGCATAAATGCTTCAGGTTCCTGTGGGATGACCTGGATACCTTATTTATTTATTTATTTGCATTTTTGGCTCCTGCTCTGTCTAATTTGCACTCCTCTTTCCCTTAAAATAAAAAAAATTGCATGTTTTAATGCATGCAATTTTATAAAAGCGGAGGCGTTTGCATCCCTCTAATGCTTTTCTCACTTTTCCTCTTATGGGTGTGTAAAATACAATTTTATACCTTAAACAGTCTAACACACAGAGTAATAGCCTGTGTTCCTACACCCTTATCATATAGATGAGAGTTTTCCACATGGAGCACATACAGTGCTGAGCCCCTGAGGAGCATCGTGGGGACCAGATCACAGAGTTCCAACTTGCTCCTCGCTTAGTCACAGACAGCATTGATTCACAAGACTTTCTTAAATGAATTGAGAGCATTGCCAGAGAGAGGCTGAAAGATTGGGATCATTCTGAACAGCAATGCAGTTGTACTATACTGTTAAAGGATCCCATGTCTTGAATATACTGGAAGTCATAAACATGGCATTATAATAAATTACTAAGCAGATTTTTGGAAGATTTGTTCTACCTTTCACAAAATGCTAATGTTTATTTTGCTTTCATTTCATGGTATTGTCTTTCATTTTAAAATTACAGCTTTACTACAGTGAGCTAATTTCATAATACTGTATTAACTTAATATTATATAAATTACGTTTGTCAGATTTGGGCATTGTTGTAGATGTACAAAGCCCAAATTTACTACCAAAGCTCTCCAAACACGTGTATTCATAATTTGCTACAATGAACCATATGCCACAATATAGTGTTAAGGAATTACACATTCTAATGGCAGGCACAAATCCTGCTGCTCTTTCTGCGACTGTTCTAGGTACAAATAGAAACAATATATTTCTATCATTTTTTTTCCCCCCTAGTTGCAATTATGAGCAGAAACTGTTACAGTGTGGGAATATTTTAGCCACCTGCACTTTGTTGTCTGACTAATTTTTAGCTGCGTGTTGCGTTCGAACGTTATTGAGAACGCGCGGAGGTTGCAGCAGCTCCTGGGTGTATTTTCTCTGCAGACTGTTATAACTTTAGGCCTGGAAGGAAAAGGTAATAGAAATTGGCACGAGGAGTATTAGAGAGAGCACGCCGAGCTCCGGCTTGCTTTCAGCAGGGGATGGGAAGGCTCCTTGCCGCGAGGGCTCCTTGCGCTGCCCCTCGCAAGGTGCCGCGTGCGGCGGCGCAGCCTGGCTTGTCCTCTCCACTCAAACAAAGAGCAGGAACGCTCCCTGCGAAGGGAAGGGAAGGGAAGGGGAGAGCTTGTGCAATTGTGGAACATCTATAGGTTTTTAAACACACACTGTCTAATCAGCCTCTGACAGATCCATTGTAAATCAAAGGTCTGGTAAGTGGGGATGCCAGAAATGTTTGATCTCATTCCAAGCCTTGAAACAACTTGCTTATTTTTTCTGCAGTTTGGCTCCTCACTAAAATAAAACATTGAGAGATGAATGTTCTGACAGGTCATTGTGTGTCAAACTGTCACTCTGTAATGGTTACATATTTCAGCTGGATTGAGGTGCTGGTGGTTGGGGGAGGTCTGAGGGAAAGAGAAAAAGAGGCAGAGAAAGAGACAAAGAATAACAAGATTTCTGCTCCTTCTTATGGCTGATCTTCATTTAAACCAAACACTTGTCATGTTCAGGGGAAGTTTTATAAATTTTTAATGATGTTGGGTACAACTGGTGCTTTGAAATTTGCTGTACTTTAATTTTTTCTTCGTTAGCAAAGGTTCGCTAATGCATTGAAGTGCTAAGAGCGTGTCCTAGGGATGCCATGATAATTGTGTTGTTAATAATATTGTGGCACTAGTAATGTTCTCCTGGTAATCAAGCCATGAGATTTTTTTTTAATATATTCAGTTATTACACTGCATCTCGTACAAATCATGTCAATTACAATTGCCAGTCTATGACAGTTAAAATAATTGTATACGTTTTCTAGAATTTTCCATTGGCTTGGCTAATCAAGCTAAAAAAAAAAAAAAAAAAAGCCCAACACATTATTTGCATTAATTTTGTTTCTAGTCTATTTCTACTCCTAAATCATTTGTCCATCTACTTCAAAAGGCGGAACAGTAAGTATTTTAATAATAAATATACAAACATATTCATACTGTAACGTAATATAAGCATACTCCTGCAATAGTAACACATGATATTGCCTGGGATTAATCTGTGTGTGTGTATAGACATATATTTGTTAAAATTGTGCTCATGTAGAGAGTGTGTACTCTACTGGAGATTTATAAAGCTGGGTACTCAGAGGTGTTTATTTTCATGTTTTTGGAGTGTATGTGTGGACACCTGTGTAAAGATGCCAGCGTTTTTGTAGGCATTGATATTTTATGCCTCCCTTGGAGATGATTGTATGTTATTGCATTTGAATACTTATTTACATTAAAAAAATAATTAAATAGTTGCCTGCTGAAAGGGAGAGCAAGTTCAGTGTCCAAACATGAGCCTTCTGTAACACTGGCATCTCCTGTCTAATGCCGTCGCTTTGTTTCTTTGAAAACAAATGACAAACAGCAGAAACTGGCTCAGCATTCTGTCACCAGAGCAGGAAACATCCCATTGTGTGGTTGAGTGCTGCGTCCTGGTGGGGAGGGGAAACTTGGGGTTATTTTCTGTCATCACTTTAATTTTCCTTATTTTCCTTTTTTAATTTTTTTTTCTTTTCTCTTTCTTCTTTTATTTATTCTTAATTATTATGTTTTAAAGGCGATGGAACACATGGCTCTCTCCCTCCAAACTGTGGAACTGTTGTTTCTTCCGCAAGAGGGTTCGGTCTTTTTCAGTGTATATTTACAATAGCTACTAAATGGACACAACAGGGGTGCAGAGGAAACAGGGGAGTCAGGGTATGGATTGCAAAAATATACAGAATGATAATATTATTTCCTTTCTTGAGGGGGTGCAATATGTTGAAGGAGTGGTAAAAAAGAAATAGCAGAGAGGCATATCAGTAGTACATCAGCAGCAACCAAGCACAGCCCTGTGGTAGTATATGAGGAGGAATAACAAGTAAGGGATGTAGTAATTACATGAGGCGGAATAACGAGTAGGCATGGAAGCATTTGAGAAATAACAAGTCAGCTGGCAGTGGTATTTGAGGAATGACAAGTGAACATGACAGTATTATTTGAGGAATAATAAGTAAGCTTGGTGATATTATTTGGAGAATAACAAGAGACCAGGGGTGCTTTCTCTAGGCACTTTCCCCTGCTGTTATCTTGTGAAGAAGGTGCACAAAAGAGTAAGTGGTCACAGGTTGCAAGGGTCAAGGAAACAAAATGTTTTTTTTATGCAATAAGCTTCTACTAAACATGGCTTGAACAAATCATTCCTCAAAATGTAGAATTTATTCTTCAACTTTGCCTGGAGGTAAAAGTGGAAAGAACAGATTTTTTTTTGAGATTTTTTTTTTTTTTTTCCCCCTCTGGCCCTGTGAGTCCTGACCATAGAGAATGAATGGCTTTAGAACTGTACCCAGACAGAAAAATCAATGCTTCATATCAGGAGGCTTCAGGGGTTAGACTCCCATGTTCATGTCAACAAGGCTATTGGTTTTCTTAATACTCCAAAGTTATCGTTTCCCCGCTGCAGGAACCCACCACTGTGACTTGTGTGGTCACAGCGTAACAAAAGCCCTTTCCCTTGGCCGACCACCACGGTGGCAAAAAAAATAATTGTTGACGAGGTTTGTGTGTTTCTAAACCAGGCTGTTAATGAGCACATGAAAGTCAGCATTTGCTGAGGGCGTTTGCTCTGTAACGTTGTGCTGGTCTGTGTGTGCTGTGGGGCTGCTACAGTTCCCTGATAGGAGGATTCATGTTGGTGAGCAAAGCCATTACTGGGATAAAAATTAATAAGTATTGGAAAACTGGAATTAAAGAAGGTGGGCTTTTCTCCCTCCCCTTTCTCTCTCCCTTGCCTGGATATTCCTGCCATTTGTGTGGAAGGGCCTCTCCTTCCTCTGGACAGACTCCTCCAGGCTTGGTCGTGTCAGTGTTTTGATCTCAATGGGTCGGTTTGTTCCGCAGTCATCACTTCTGTGTTAATCACTTCTCCCTTGTCAAGAAAGTCTTACAGTTTGTCAATAGAATTATGTTACATGAGGTTAAAATCATGTTGCTTCAAATAATACTTTTTGTCATCACAAGGTATTAAATAGACTACCTGAAAATGAGACCTCCTTTGAATCTTTGTCAATTTAATTATTGTAACAACTGTATTTGGCTTACTGGGCAGGAAAAAGCCAACCTTATGAGCTGTTGGGGGGAAAACTGGGTACTGTACAGTTGCAGTATCGTCCTGATTTGCATAGAGAAAGCCAAGAGGCTCAGGCATTGCATCAGGTTAGAGGTGCATTTTGTGGTCTGGTTAATTTGATGGCTTCTCCCTCCTCCGGCCCCCCTTTAAGTGTGTTACTGATGCTTTCTTTTTTATCCTGATTTATTTTTTTTTCCCCCTTTTTCCTGTGCTGTCTATAGTGACACAGTGCTAACACTGAAAATGCTGGCGGCTACAGTGAGCATTGCTCACCCAGAGCAATCGGATGAAAAGGCAGTGCAGATGTAATTTGTTTTCAATGGCTGTTTCAAAAGAATAATTGTGGTGACATTGTGGGATCAATGTTATAGATTTTTGTTTTCAAGTACACTGTATGTGTGGTGCTAAGGGGAGGCAGGAAATATAACACTGCAGCCTGAATGCAATAAAAATGGATTGAGGTGTGTGGGCGCTGCCGGCCGGCCGCCATGGCCCGTGGGCACATCACTGGTGGCGTTACGGCGCCGTCCTCGGGGCTGTGCTCCGCCGACACACAGTCTGGTGGCCCTCCTGGAGGGACCTGCTTCCCGACGTTGTACACCCCGACGGTACCCCAGGCTTGCCTTCCACCTCGGACGAGCGGCAGGACCGGGGTCGGGGGGCTCAGCTCTGCTGCCAGTGCACAGCATCCCCCAGCAGAGCCCGAGGTGGGGAGGGATGGGGGCACACCTGGGGCAGCATCTCAGGCCTTTCTGTCCCCCGGCTCTCTGGGCCACCACGCTAGATAAAACTTCTTTAAGGCACCTGAGAGAGAGAGAGAAAGAGAAAGAAAGAACACCTCCAGAGAGCAGCCTGCTGATAGAACCTACCTCTAACAATGTGGTGAGTGTCATTTTAAAATACCATGAGAAATATGATGTGGTGATCAAGGACTTCCTGCTTTAAGGGTTTCCATGTATCAGGGTAACTAGACAAAAAATGTAGTTCCCAGGGTGAAAATTATATTAACAAAGAATTAGTAATAAAGCTGAATAAATGTAATGAGATGTGAAAGAGAGCGCGTAGCACATTTTTTTTCTGTCTTTCATAATTAGGCCCTGAAAGAAATGGAAATTCAGACAAAACACCTTCCTCATTACCAATTTAAATATTACAAATTAAAACGTGTTGTTATGGGACAGCTGATTGTTTTGTTTTTTTTTTTTTAATTCAAGAGGTAAAGATGCTGCCTTTGGTTCAGGTTGCTGTTTTAGAGGAAAGGATTTCACAGAATGGTTGTGAGCTGATTCTCTTTTCAGCTGAGATACCATTTCAAATTTTCTCTCTGCCGGGTTCTCCCCCTTCTTTCTTGTCTGAAATTATAGTTACCCAAACTCTGCTGACAGTCTGTGCACTACAGGGGTGGCCCAGAATCATCCTTTGTTATTCTCACAAGCTATTTATCATATTTATTAAATCACATAGATTCCTACCATAAGTTGGAAAAACAGTATGTGCTTAATTTGGACCAATTAATTCCACAACAAATATACTCTCTCTTGGCCTCTTTTATAAACCAGAACATCAAACAGCTGTTTTCTCATCCCAGCAAAACTAGTGTGTAACATTTTCGGTCAGCTTTTACTACTGAGTGTTGGATGGAACAAAATAGCAGACACTTACAGAGATCTATTTCAACCAGTAAATCTGGTAATTTATTAATGTTTCAAAGCTTTATAAGAGAAACTTCATTTCATGAACTTTTTATTTCTGTATTTCATAAATCTTCAGGCTAACAGACAGTAATTTCCAGTTCTTTTCTACTGGTCTCGGTGTTTTGTTACAGAGCATAAAATCCTTCCTAATGCATGTTGCTGTTGGAAAAACAAAACGCACCAAATAACATTGTAGTGCTCTGGGGGCAATGTCAAACCTCCGGCGTGGGTTCCAGAACAAAAGCTGAGCTCGCAGTGCCTGCCGTGGCTGTTCTGTCTGCACAAGCACCTCTCCCAGGGATCTGTGTCGCTGTCATTTACCCTCTGGTGGGTTTTGGGAGGGGCTGAGCAAACCAGGTGACCCCACGTGTGTGCACATTCTGTTAAAGACCAGCAGCAATACACACACACACACGAGTATTTGGACATGAGAAGTTAGAGGAGCATTGAGCTGCTCATCTAAGGAGGCCATCTGTGTGATGTGCCCCAGGGGGCTGGAGGGGCTCCGCTCCGTTGGGCTCGTCCAGCAGCTTTGCACCGAGCCCTCGCTGTGTCTGTGTGGGTCGGTCACTCCGATTCCTGCCCGTGAGTTTGGAGGAGGTGACCCACGTCTGGGAGTGCCCTGCACCAGCATCATCTGTGCTGTTGGCAGCTGGTGTAGCTTTGGGCTGGCCTTGCTTTAAATTGTGCCTGGCCACTGGCCAATGCAGATGTAGTTCCAGAACACACGGGTGGAGCCGTGTGGATGTGCTGCTGCTGCTTTAGGTGCTGCTTGTCTTTTGAGGAGGTTGAGAAATGCTGTGCAAAGCCTTGGCGTCCGTGAACGTGAAGGTTTAGCCTGGCACTGCAGTGCCTGTAACAACACGGGTGGGTCGCCTTTCCAAAGCTTGCTCTGAATTGCTTTGGGTTTTGTTTTTATTTTTTACAATCCCCAAAGGCTATTTGAAAATAGCACCGATGTGAGTGTGGATGGCCTGCAAGAGGTGGGGGAGGCAGAAATGTGGTTCACAACATCTCTCTCTGCTCCACGTTGGCTGACAGAACCAGGGCAGCAAAAGTGGGATTTCCCTTCCCTTCCCTTCCCTTCCCTTCCCTTCCCTTCCCTTCCCTTCCCCGTGGGTCAGAATGTGGCCTCATGTATCACTCACAGTATCAAACTTTGTATTGGAGTTTGAGAATGGTTTGGTGGAATAAAAGTTAGCCACTACAGTGCTCTAGCTTCTATTTTCTAACAGTTGATGTATCTGAGCAGGTGCATACTGGGATGGCTTGTTTTTACTGTGATAAAATGTTAGCTGACTCATCAAATTAATTTAAAATCATTAACTTTTTGAGGCAAAGCTTTGCCTACAGTCAAAAATATCTGTCTGCATTGAATAGCTGCACAGGTGTTGATAGCCTGCAATTATTGGAGTTACATACTTGAAGTCCTCTTTTCTATGGATACAAAATTGTTCTTAAATTGTTGCTTTTGAAAGCTGGTCACAGGTGAGGAAATATGATAAAGAGGGCATTGGCTTTCTCCCGAGTACTTTGTCTGAACATGAAAATCTAGTATTTGATATTTATTTCATTAAGGTAATCTGACTTGTTGTCTAAGAAATTCTACTTGGCAAAAAGCAGTTCCTTTCAGGTAGTGGCTGTTGATATGGAGCAAGAGATCTGGCTAAAGGAATGGAAGACGATGGGGATGTCACCTGTTCTTACTGTATTTCCCACAGTTTCTTGTCGTGAAAACTATGCTGTGAGAAAAGAAAGGCATTTTCTTGCAGGGTTTGTGCAGACTTTCTTCTTCTATGGGTTAGGACAACACTTTTTGGATGTCACTCATGGGCAGGCAGATTAAGAGCTTAGAATGAGCTCAATGGCCAAAGCAGGCGAGTGTTTCTCTCTTTCCATGGAACTTGCATAAGAATGGGAGAAGTAACATGCTGGAGATGGGTAATCCCACAGCTAGAGCTGTCCACCAACAAAGCAAATAAAGGATTTGGAGGGTCAGCTGGGTCTGAAAAGGCTGAATGTTTACCATCACAGGAAATAGACTTTCGTAGTTATTTTTCATGCCCAAACGTTACTCCTTGAGAGTCATCATATTTTATGAAAACTTTTATTAGCATTTCCAAATGACCTTACCCCTATTGTGTTTTTATCAGTCCCAAGAGCCATAACCTTTTTAAAATATTTTTTATCATTATCAACACAATAAAGTAAGCTGTCTTGCACATAGATTTGTAGATCTCATTAGAGACACTTTTAAAAAAGGTGCTCCATCTCTTGGGCAGATAATGACAAGTAGTAATCTTGGCATGCAAAGTTTTCAGGCAGGAACAGTTTGTTAAAATAGATTGTTTAATCTTTCCAACGTTGTTTTGGAGTGGATGTACTTTTTAATTGCACTTTTGTGCAGTGTTATGACTTGAATGAGAGAAAGACAAGGACAGCTGAAAACAAATGCTGTGGCAATATCAGTTGGATGGTATTCCAGGTGAAAAAAAAAGCGCCAAGTATTTGCTTAAGATTCCAAGTGTTATCAAAGTCAAACAAGAAAAATGGCAGTTTTTAAACTCATTAAAGTTAGCATTTGTCTGTATTGTAAATGAGGTATATTCCCTAGGGTAGTTAACAGCTTTGGTGGCACAAGATGGGGGTAATTTTTCAGATGTACTGTTTCCAACGGGCCAGTGTCCTAAGGCTTTGCTTTAAATGGCCTTTTTATGCAGTAGGATAATGGGCAGTTTGTGCATTGCTAAATCAGCCCTATTTTGTTAGGAATGTTACAGTCAGGGCACTTACAATTTGTCAGAGGAAATGCAGAACATCTCTACAGGAGTCTGTTTAAGAGGACATCATTTCTCGATAAGCTCTTGCTCAGGTCAACATCCAGTGCTGCTCTTACACTATTCCCCTGTTGCTTCTGCCACAGGGGAATGCTCTGATTTATTAGGATTGCACAAGTCATGTCCTCCGCCTGACTGAAACCACAGTGTGGAAATTTTCTCTTCCCTCCCCCTTTTCAAGGCGAAATGCAGAGGGTTCCTTTAAAGCCCTCTCAAAGTGTTTCTGAGAGGGCTGATCCAGTGAGAGGAAATACCCGTATGCTGTGCAGCGCCTTGGTGGTGCAGCTGCCTGTTATAAATACATCAGGACCATCCTTGTTTTGTCAGGTGTGCTGTTCAAGAGGGTTCCCTGTGACTAGGATCAAACTACTGTAAAATGCTTGTGATGATGTGCAAAGACAGAACAAGGAGATTGTGAACCTGGTGGATGTGATACAAAACAATCCAGCGACTACTGGCATTGTAGGTTTTAACCAGAGCACACAAAAACCAAACATCAACAAAAAAAACCATCCAGAAGTCAAAGTGAGTTGCAGTGATGGGTACTACAAATGCCTGTCCTGTCAACTTTTTAATTACATTTCAAATTGTAGAGGCACTTCCCCTATAATACTGGCTTAATGAATGGTGATTCTTTAGTCAAATCTGCTGTAAGAACTGTGTGCAATCCAGTGTTGTGTTCATTTCCCGTTTGATAAAGGTGCTAATGCTCTGTCATTCAGGCTGCTATTACTAAGAAATTTTTGGTTTGTTTCAGCATTGTGGTATTTTAAACTCAGTGCAGACAAGGACATTTTTAATGAAAAGGAAAAAAAAACAACGATGAAAAGCTTAGTAATTTTGTGTTTGATGCCAAATGTAATATGAGAAGTGCAGGAAATATTTTGAAGGGGTCAAAGCTATTCCTCTATTGTTTTCCTTTTTTTTTTTTTTCCCATAACACTGAATTTAGCTGTCTGCAGGCATTTGAGCCCAGAATATTCTACCTTCTCTGCAAAGAGATAAAACATTAAAGTTTCTCTTACGTGACAACTTGGGTGGCTGTGAGTAACCCTCCCTGGAACTGAAGTAACTCCATTATTCTCATTCACTCATGCCTTATGGCTCCTTTTTCCTGCTGTTCAAACTGTTTTTAGCATTCTTTCTTCACCTCTGGCTTTCTCCCTGTGTATCCTCCTGTGATGCTTAGGGCTAAGAAGGGGTTTTTTTGATTGTTTGGGGTTTTTTTAATGTAGGAGGTAGAAATTTGTGTGGATTTGCATGAACCATATGAAGATCTTTCCTTCTTTGTAACTCTTTATGGTTGACTCCTCAAGAGTCACTCTTGGTCACCCTTTCAATGATGAAATGAAGAAGGGGAGTCCTGGAGTTGGTAATAAGGCAGAATAAAGAAAACCCAGTGGAAATCCCTTCCTGTCCCTTGTCCCATGTGCTGTCTGCAAAGGAACATTTCTGCAAGTGGTGCCACCACTGAACCCAAAAATCACGGAGGGTTTTTGTTCCCCACCCCAGGACGGGCAACCTGTGAGCAGCCTGTTGGAGGAGGGGGCTGAGAGTGGAAATCTGCACCGTGGGCACGACATCCCACACCGAGGGGGTATTTCAACCCAGGACTGCGCCGTGCAAAGGTTACCAGCAGAGGTGCCTTCTGCTGGCACTGACGAGTGGTGTGGCTGCACTTCAGGTTGATATATAGGTAGCTAAATCAGTATGAGTGGACTGTGCAAATTAAATTGATGTAACATCACATAAGCATTGCCTGGAGAAGAAAGAATTTGATTTTTCAGAAATGCTGGATACTTGCAAAGTTCAGCTGCCTTAAGAACTGCTTTGAAAAAATTGCATCTTTGGTGTGGAGCCTTTGTTTAGCCAATGACAAAGAGCTCATTTTTAAAGCAAAGGTAAGTGAAAAAAGAAAGAATTTATAAGAAGCTATGAGAAGTAGTGACAAAAAACCCCCACCTCAAAATAATATTTAATACTGGGCAAATTCTGTGAAAAAGGATAAGAACACAACATGGCAGCTAATATCCAGAACAAAACTCACTTCAGTAAAGGAGATGTAGCATTTTTGTGAAAGTCTTAAATGAATATTTAGGAAATTGATGTTATCTTAGGAAATTTGTCACTCCAAAGTCACTACTTGACATTCAGTTATTTTCAGTTTACTGTCTGATACAAAGCTCTTCTGATAGCCATCATTAACTTTCTAGAGTACTACAAAGAGGACTATTTGACTCTTTACTAAGAGCCTTAAAGGAAAGAAAAAATACAAGTACTTTCTTTGCCCCCGAAGTCAGCTCTCCAGGCTGCAGTTAGGGAACTAACATTTTTATATACTGCCAACTCGTGTAAAATCATATTCCATTAAAAGTATCTGGGGTTTTTTGCCTGTACTTTTGGTATGGAAATGTTTCAGATTCAGATTACTCCTAGGTCATCAAGGTAAGAGACAAAGAGACCTCATTTAAAATTAATTAATGAATTGTTAACTCTGAAGCCTAACGATGATATTAAACAGACACTATCCTTTTTATGTCATATCATGTCCTTTTTGTAGAATCATCCAGGTACTTTAGTATCTCTTCTTTAATAATGCATTTCAGCCCTCCACGAGCTGTGAAAGACAAATGTCTTCCTGGCCTTCAGAAATGCGGTGAAACAAAACCTTTTACTGAGAGCTTTTTGGAAGCCCCCTTTTTACATGGCCCAAGTAGATGATCTTGCTTTCCCGGACAATATAAGCTGAAAATAATACAGTTTTCAGCAAACAATAGCAGAATATAGCTCCTATTTTATGCTTGTTTTGTCTTTTAGGACTTTTTTAATGAAGTTTGGTCATCTTTGATTTACTATACCTGTCATTACTGGGTATATTAGTAGCCCGTAGAGTCAGTTCTGTGCCCTAAAGGCATAGAATACTAGCAAACAAGCGGTTGAAGTGCTTGTAGTGAGAGTTACCTACCTGCCCTAAATACAAGTTGAAATCTGGGCTATTGAGAGTCCCGTGAGTGATTACGAAGCAGCTTTTGGTCACTGAGCTCAGCTGTGGAGCCTCCACCATACGTGCTCTATGTTCAAACTTGCTGGACTGTAGAGAGCATAGGGAGGGACTTTGGAGGACAGTTATATCCAGAGAGAGAGAAATGGCAAGTGCTAATGCCCAAATAATTTCAATTTCAAAGAAACAACCTATCTGTACAACTCAGGAACCCCCCAAACATATTCAGAATGTTTAAGGATTCTGCTTTAGCAAAAATAGTAACAAAAGGAATGAATGTGTAAAAAAGATTGAGTTGCAACAGTACTGGAAGAAAAGCTAAAGAAAGAAACGGATAAGCAGAAGGTGTCAGATCGTGTAATTTGGTTGTACATTCATCCATTAGTGGCATAAAGAGTTTTTTAAATGTTGGTTTTGGTTGCATACTGTATCAAGTATTGAGCTAACGAGGATCGTTAGAATCAGGGACTGACGCTCAACCCCCGGGGGAAGAGAGAATGTCATTCCCTTGCTGTGTTCAGCCCTGACCTTGTGTTCTCTGCATTGCTGATAGACAGTTCTGAGAGCTGCCAGTAGTGTGGATGACTTCGCGGAGCTGTGCGGGGGGAAGGAACACAGCAACGAGCTGTTCTGCTGCCTTTTTCCTCCTGACACACCCCATATGCTGAGATGGTGGGTGGCAGGAGCAGAGCTGGCATGTTAGCAGCACTGTGTTCCCCATGCCAGGGGAATAATCTGTTGGCTACTTAAATCTCATTTCTGATTCATCTCCACCTCCTGAGCAGCACTAAGAGGCGAGATGCTCACAGGAAAACCAGCTCTTGGAGTGTGTGATGGTGCAGTCTGGACGAGACTCGGAAACTTGTACCTTGAAACTCTGTTTTGAATATTGGCTTTAATATATTTAAAATAACCCCAAACTCTAAACTGTCTACAACTGGAATGCATTAGCAAGTCTCATGCAAATAATAGAGCTGTTGTTCCTTTGTTAGGTTTTTAGGTATGCACATACCTGGGAAAATTCACAATACCAGAAGCTTCAAGTAGGCAAATCAAAGCAGCAACAAAAAAACCTTCTTATTTTCTCTGTTAATAACATTGCTTGTTAAACAGAAGTTGGCATAGAATCCCGGTGTGAAATTGCCAAGAAAAGCTTGTTAATTTGGCATAAGTTTTAAGTTGTTTCATTCAGTGTCGTATGAAAACGAGTAGAAATCTATATCTGTGTTTGTACTGCGCATTACTGGCGGAAAGGAGGAGGGAAATAGGTGTGCACCATCAGGGGGAGTTCATGTTCGCTTGACAACCGCAGGACTTGGCAAACAAGCGCAGCAAACTTGGAGACGAGCAGCAGAGAAAACATCCTGCGATGTTTTGCTGCAAGAAGCAAAATAGAGCAGAATCAATCATCTTTTCAATGAGAGTTTAAGGTGACTTGGGCCCTGCTCTCAGCTCTGCAGAGGACTTGCACACCTTTCTCTGCTGCGTGCAAAGGGCTTTTCTGCCAGCAGGGCTGGTGCAGGGCTGCTCCTCTGTAAGCGAGCCCTCCATCTGCTGGGGCTGGTGACTCTCTGTGCGGTCGCGGGGGCTGCTGGAAAGGGAGTGGTCCTCGTTGCCTTATCGTGTCTGCTCCTCGTGCATCAAACTGCACCTGCCAGCTTGACTACTGAGCCCCAGAAAGCTGCAAAACTGGGGAAAAAACACCCAGCAACAACACCGTTATTAATAGGCCTTTTTGCCTTATTGTAATGCTGTGGGTATCCGGAGGTATTTGGTCTCACTTTTTTCCCCACCTAAACATCTAAATTTGTGTTTCTTTGTCTGTCTATGGATGAAACAGGACCTCATTGGCAACAGAGCTTTTGCTCGGTTCAGTTGAATGTATATAAAGCTGGTTCTTTTATATGAGAGCTCAAATCTGAGCAACACCAGAAAGTGTATGGAATAAAATCCTGATCCCACAGAAATAATTTTGATTTTTCACTGTTGGATTTGCTTAGACTAGGATTTTAACTGAAGTTATGTGGGGGGATAGGATGTTTTTTGTAAATGATTCCTGGTGCTTAAATATCTTCCTTCACATCTGGAATAAGACTACAGAAGGCACAGAAGTGCTGCAGCATTCAAAGGATGGCAAAAATAAAAGCTATCCAAATAAAAATAAAATAATAATGATAGGACTGCCTCCCTGGGCTCTCTTCAGCAGCTCCCACTGCCGGCGTGGATGGTGCACGTAAGTGTTACCACACCTGAACTATTTTTAGTTCCCAATCAAATGCATTAATTAATAAATAAAGCCCCTCTACTGGTAATGAAGTGGAGCAGCTGCAGAACAAGTTTTTGTTGTGTCACAAGTGTGACAACCTGTGCGGACAAACAGAGAGGACAGTTGGAAATGATCATCTCCTAAACCACTCCCAAAAGGATTTATTACAGGATGTCAGTCAGAGCCAGAAAGTGGAGTTGTAAGAGCTGTGGTTTTGTATATGAGGGAAATTTTTTGGGTGTAAGAGGTGTTGCCTTTTCCTTAAGTGTTTGCGAAGCGAGGACAATGAAGTCTTGTTTCGGGTAAAGAGGAATCAACAGTTTGTACCAAAAGTGTTCCGCAGGTAAAAGAGGCATCAGGTGTAGTTTTGATTAACGTTCAGATCGTTGTTGGTGTGGGAAGGGAAGCAGTGCAGCCAAGGAAGGAGGAGGTGTCTTTGAACGTAATTTTATGCACTGCTGATTAAGTTGGTTTTGGTGCCTTCCCATGGACTGGCTTATGTTGCATCTGGGCTAGAAATACAAAGTAAGAGAATAGAATTGTTAAGGAGAGACTTCTCCTTGCCTTTCTGCCCCTCAGTGGGTTTGTGTGGGGTTGGCTGAAATTCCCAGTCCGCTGTATTTTGTCCATTACCTTGTTCTGTGGCACACAGTGCGAGAGCAGCGAGTTACCAGGCGCGGGGACTGGAGGGGCAGATGAAGAAAGCCCTCCTGTTCCATGAGAAGTGGGAGGTGACGCTGCAGAGGAGCCAGGAAGGCTGAGCCAGGGAGATAACACAGCAGCTTCCAACGTGGGGGACACGGGAGAGCCTTAAAGGTAAAAGAACTGACAAAATTTCACAGCAGGCACGAGTGGGAGATGAGAATCCAAGGGAAACATCGTGCCATGTGAGAAACAAGCTTGCCTTGATCACAACGTGCCAGGGTGTCTCCATGTCTAGGAAACCATTAGCTGTGGGGAGAAGGAATGCAGTATCTGACAACTTTTTGTTTCGCTTTAAGAGGTACACATTAAAAATACATCTGACGTATGGGGCACAAAGAATCTAAATAACGTTATTAAACTTCTGGTAGATGTGAATCTCCAGGGATGTTTACCTATGCTTTTGAAGAAAACTGAAAAACATTAGATTTTGCATTTCCAGGCTTAATTCAATCATTTTATTTTGTTCTGTTTAAAGAAATCGATGCAGAATTCTTAAGTTGTTCAAAATAAGCCCAAAATAGAGGATGAAGTTTTATAAACAATTTACATATTTGTGTTTAATTTGTTGAAAATAGGATAAAATCTGCTCACATTTGGCATCCCAAATACAAATATTAGGAACCCAATCCCCTGATGCAGTATAATTTTTAACAGTACAATTTAAGTCTTCCAAAAGATATTGTGTGCACTTATTTTACAATAAGCATTTTTTTTAGTATAGAGAAGTAATACGCATGCTTGTCTTTGTACCTTATGAACTGAACTCCCATGTATTTGGTTTCCGTGCACATCTGCATTCACCGCAGAAGAAAAAGAAAACGAAGTTCCACCACCAGTGCTTGATTTGGAAACACGCTTGTGTAAGAGGCACAAAAAAATTAGGTTAGGAGATCACGGTGCAAAGGGAGGGTCTTCTACCTCTAAAATATAAACCTTCTATCTTCCAGCACAGGAGCGTTAAGTGCAGAGCTTTTAAGTTGAGAAAATATGCAGTTCATGTGAAAGGTTTGATAGCACTATATACCCACCAAAAGCTTAAATGTGCCTGACTGGTTTTATGGAAGACAGTAAATTAGTCTTTGCTCTCGCTCTGACAAGTGAGAAGCAGTTCTTGCATGACCAGTGGCTATCACCACACAGGTGAGGCTTCCTGTTCTAAAGGATGACTGGTAAGAAAAACAAGATGTCTTTGCTGGTTATAAATTTAACTCTTCTATGATTAGTCTGGGCCAATTAGGACACCCCTGGGGTTCAGGCTATGGCTCAAGTACAAGCTTGAAAGCCTGATTAGCTGAGGTCTCTTGATACTTGTTCTTGGTAGTAAATGCTGGCACATATAGTATTGATTTTCATTTAGATATCTTAATGTTTCCAGACAATCCTAGCAGATGTGGGCTGAACTCAGATCTACGAGTGTGCTGGGCTGCAATCTGCAAGCATTTTTCTTGCCATTTTGTTTCATTTTTCCTAAACTTAACTGATTTGGAATCAGGAGATATAAATGAAAAATGCAGAGTTTGCCTATCAATCATGGCATGTACAAACATTGCTACTGCCCTTTTCTAACATCCTATTACCACTGGGTAGTTGGCTAGTCAAACAGGAATAAAAATTACACTGCAAACATCATAAGTTAGGCTTGATTTGTTGAGCAAGAAGCCTGACAATTCTGTAAGAGTTATATACCTCAGCCTCGCTGAAAATCAGCCTTGTTATGGCTCTGGTACGTCTATAAAGATTGTTCATTTCATATAAAACAGCTACCTGCACTGAAAGGCCTGAAAGGAAGAATGATGCTGGTTATAAATATAGAGGAAAATCTATTTGTCTGCCCCTTGGTGCTGTTAGCGCGGCGCTGGATGCGGCTGGGCCGGGGCTCCCAGGCAGCAGGGGGAGTTTGCCGTGGCCACCTCTCGCTTTCATCTTCTGGCCTGGGCTGAAGCACATCATCTCTCTTTGTCATAGGAGATAAAGCAATGAAGTGTGACCAGTGCCACTGCATTGCACTCTGCCCACCAGGAGCACGTTAATGATAATGAAAAACTAGACTGCACCGCATTTAAACTAAATGTGAGCGTAAGGCTGTCTGTCGGCAGACTGGGAGAACAGTTAATGTCATAAAAGATAAATAGAAATTATTAGAACTGGCTTGGAAGGGATTTTTTATAGAGCGGGGTTGTATTCCTTTAAAGATGTACATTATCAGACTGTTAAATCTAATTTCAGGCTACTGGGCAATTAAAATGATTAACATTATTTACTCATATAGTTCGATTCATTAAAGTTTTAAACACCCTTTACACACTATTTATGTTGAAAATAGAGAAATAACGTGTTAAAATGTCTTGGATCATTAATCATTCAAATTTTCTATATAACTACTTTCTCCAAACCTTAGTGCCACAGTGGATATTTACAAACCTCAGAAGCTTTTTTGAAAAGATGAGCAAAATCAAATTCCACCCACCCCTGATATGTCCAACAGACCTTTGGTAGTTTCCAAGCTATTGTGTTTGCAAGGAAAATCAGGCAGAAAAATCCTAAGACTGTCTTAAAAGTTATTCTCCTCAGGGGCTTGTGCAAGTCTTGGTTATCTTTACCTGGGTGTTTGTTCCCTCTGATATTTGATGGTGACAGCCTGGGTGCTGTTACTGAAGGGAACAGGAACTCCACATAGAAGGTCTTGTGTACTGAAATGGAAATACACTCTGAGTCTGCCACTTAGTTCTCAAGTGTGTCAGGTGGAATTTTGTATTATCTACTGACAAAACAGTTTATTAGATGGATATAAGAAGAGATCTTCAGGCTACTAAATGCTGCCATTAGTCAGAGGTGAAACACCCACTTCCCTTCTGTTTTGGCATTTGTAACGAGCTCTGAAATACTGTGGGAAAAGTCATGGAAGTCAGTATACAGTGTATGACAAGAAATTATGAACCATATATTGATGCTGGTCTTTTGAAAACATTGTCTACAGACCTTTTCTAGTGGGTGGAAACACTGGGGTTTTGTTTGTTTGCTTGTTTGTTTTATTCCCGTACCTTCTGAAAATAAGTTTTGGAAAGAAATGCTGCGAATTACAAAGAGCAGCTATAATCTAGACTTTGGTCCCATGGTCTAGGACACCAGACTACTGTGTTTGCCTGTCCTTGGAGGCACCAAGTAGAACTTGTGTCCCATGGAGTGCACCAGGTCGGAAAGCTCAAGCCCGAAGTGCCGAGGTTCGCAGGGGCAGCTGTGTCACCAACTGTCCTGCTGCCCAGGCACACCGCAGGCCAGCTCTGCTGGACAAGTGGGGCCATTACTCTTTCTCTGGCACCATTAGGAAGAGGAAGAGGTAATTATAATTAGCCTCTTTAAAATCACCCAGGGGCTCAGCTGATATGTCAAAAACGTAGATGGCATTAAACACGAGGACCCAGCTGTATTTCCCCGGCTGGCAGCACGGTCCAGGCACCAGTGCCATCGTCAGCATGCTGGGGAGGATATCCTGGAGGACTCACACTCCTCCTGCCTGCTGGTTCAGGAGCCACGTGCTCTGGGTAGGCAGTGGAGAAGTGGCTTCCTAACGGAGGGGTTCTGGATTAGGCCCAGTTCTCTTACAGGTTTACTAAGGAACACTGCCTTTAATTCCTTCACCTCCCCAGGGTGCCCCAAAGCCCTTAGAGACCACTGCAGCAGCCCCAGGGTCCTGACAGTGATGTACTGACAGCAAATGGGTGCCCAGTCCAGGGGCTCATCTCCCAGTTAGACCTGAAGGGATGAGAGGATCAACTACCTGTGGAGGATCCACACAGCTCTTCTGGAAGAAATTTTCTTTACCTCTTACATTAGCCTGTTTCTTCCTTCATTCCATGACTCTTTTACTGTGTGTAAAGCTGCCTGACACAAGGAGTGGCTCGCTCTGCTGCCTCAAGCCGTGGTGTTTGCAGGACCATGTCCTGTGTCTGATGCAGGTCTAGCTCAGGACAATAAAGGGAACTGTCGGCCTCTGTCTGTGAGGATGTTTCTAATGCTATTCCATCATTCATTTCAAGAGCAGCATAAGCAGAGCCTTTCCCTTGTGAGTCTGACAGTTGTTACCATCAGCAATGCCATAAGCTTTTGCTGACTTCAGGGAACAGAAATCCCGGAGTTCCTCCTGAATTCCACCTCAGTGGATGGTGGATGGTGGTCCAAGCCAGCCCACCAAACTGGCATGCAGAGGCACTAGGCCATGGCAGCATAAGGCTGATAATTAGCAGCTGCTCATGAGAATAGTAAGATCATCATTCTTTCAAGCAATTTATTTGCTTAAATTTTTCCTGCCCCAAATCCAGATGGAGGGAGGTGAGGTGGAGAAATAGTCCCTTTAAAGTGGCCTGGCTGTGTTACTCAGAAGCCTGGGATTTCAGCATATTCATGATCCCTCTGGCATCACTGTGGTAGTCGTGACTTCTGCCTCCTCTTTCTAAACTTTTCTTGTAAATTTGGGTGGCAGAAGGTGGGGTGAGGAAGGGAATCCAAAGGACTGAAAAAGCCTTCCCTATTCTCAGTAGGAAATAATCCTGTTGCATTGGGTTTATACACCAGGAATTTATCCATCGTTTGGCTTTGTGACAGAGTTTTGGCCTTCAAATTAACCTGTGTTTGGTCACAAAGCATTAATAGAGATGCTGGCGCCCTGAGTACCTTTGCCCAAGCTCTCCTGGGGATTGGACTTGTTTCCCCATGGGGCTGCAGGGGAGTTCTACCCAAATGATCAGTTAGATGCATATACTGAGCTGAAAATAAACCCCCAGAATACCACAAAACCTCACAGATATCAGTGAAATACAGGATACAAAATTTAGTCTGGGCCTCTGCTTTTTCTATTTTGCTAATAATTAGAAATATATAGCACAGGAATGACTTTTATTGTTGGTATATCTGGGAAATTATTTTTCCTTTGAGTTTTTTAGACTTCTTATACCTCCCATTGATTTTGATTATTTACTGTTTGACAAGGGGAACACAGGCAGCCCATGCTGTGCAAAAGATCAGAGGTGCCTTCATTCCTCAAGGCTATTGCCTTCTTTAATTCTTCAGTGTAGGATCAGTGGACTGATTGCATTTTCTTCTGTTTGACACTTTATATTTCGCATTTCTTCATCAAACTATGGTAACATGCTCTCTTCTAGAGCAAGCTGCTCTGAGAATATAACCTTTTTGTCTTGGCCATTATTATAACCCTTTGGTGAGTTGTAACAGCGACTTTCAGCCACTGTTCTGATTCATCATCTCTCAGTTAAACTGGATGAAGTTGAATATCTTGTTAATCCACTTTTTGTGCTTTTCTTTTATTGGTGTTATATGTATTTCATATTTAATCATTGCATGATGTGGCTTGAGGGCAGTTGTTCTTTGATTTTTATTTTTTTTTTATTTTATTTTTTTTTCTCCAAACAGGATAGTCTTACAGGCCTAAGGGGAGATTTTTAAGCTGCAAACACTGTATGCCAAATCTGGTAGTAAAAAGCACAGTTCAAATATTTGCAAATACAAACAAATAAATGTACGCTCTATTTGGGCCTGTAGTAATGTGTGTGCGTTTTTGAAAAACAGCTCCTTGGACAGACATGTTTTACAATGGTGGGAAAGAAGCCAAGGGATATGAGTGTTTAGAGTCTTGCTACTTTCTGAGTGATCCCCTTTCTATTAGAAAATAGTTAATGCAAGTATCTGAAGGAAAAAAAAACAACCCAGGAGTTAGTTCTGTCAAACCTGACTTTAGGTCACGGTTCCAAATATTTTGATCAAATAGGCTTCTCTCTCCTTCTCTGTATTGTAAGATATGCAGTGTAGTATATATTTCCAGTGACTAATGGTTGTGCTCCGAGACCCTGTAGATGAAAACTCGGGTGATGTTAGATCAAAGTCCACAGTAATTTCATAATTTCTTAAAGAAGAAATGCTTGGTTTTGGCTCTAGTTGGCATCAGTCTAAATGAATCAGTAAAATGGGATGATCTCAGCACAGAGAAATAATGGCAGCCCTCTCCTGTTGGAAATGCCTTTCTTCTGGAAAAGCCAGTTGTCCCACATGAATGCATTTCTAATCAAAAACACTAAGCCCCATATGGTATTTTTTAACACATTTGAGAACCCTGGTTAAGTCAGAGCTCTAAATGTACTGGAAACCAAAGTTCATTGTTATTCAACACTCAAGAGAATGTGCAAAAAGTAGACCCTTGTATTTCTGTATTATCCTGCTTACTAATTTTATAGATCTGGGTCTCATTCTCTTTCCTATTCTTCTTTGTCCGCTTTCTATGTGTGTGTGTGAAATGACCTTCATGTCACCATATAATGAGGTTTATCCTCTTTTCCTCTTAAACATAATGAACATCAGGAAAGCTCTGTGAGACACGAGAAAAACCCCAAGAAGGGAACATCCCAGAGTACCAGGGGATGATGAAGTAGGAAGTCCACAATATTTCAAGCTAACAAAACATTAAAGCTTGAGATAGAACTTGTCTGTAGAAATGCTGCTTGCTCACGTTTTTGTGAAAAAATATCTAAAAGATACTTTGAGCTTAAAATATATTCGTGTTTCTGTTTATTCTTTAAAACAATAGCATCTATTTCCTCTGTCATCATTAATTGCTAAAATGTCATATCATAGCATGTAAGGTAGAAAACAAGCAGGAGTCAATACTGTGCATTACCTCCAATTTTTCATGCTGTGGAGTACCTTCAAAATCTAAGTGCCTCCAAAGAAACCCTACATTTCAGGTTTAATTCTGAATTTTTGCTAGTTTAAAGCAGTTATTTTGGCACAAATTAAAAATGTTAGCAAGGTATTTTCTAAAATTGACTATTTTTCAGCTCAGGATCATGTGAGAATGTAGGTGGGAAGGTCAGCTGGTCTAACCAGCAGCCCAAAGCGGGGCTGTTTCCTCAGGACTGTGTCCAGTTCAGCTTTGCATTGCTTCGAGGGTGAAGGTTGCACAGCCTCTCTGGGTCCTTGTTTCACTGTTTGGCCACCCAATTGTTAAGTGAGTAAATAATCTAATGGAGATTTCCCATGTTACAGCTCATTTTCCAGGGATGTGGGAAACTGCAGGCAGACTTCATGTAAAAGCAGAATGTGACAATTGCTCAGTACCCCGACTGTCTTTGAGTCTCCCGTGCCCTTTGATTGCTGGGTCCACACTTTCTTTAACCTTCCTTTCATTGTTGTAATTAAGGGAGCCCTTCCCGGTCTTTTGAACATCCCTCACTAGTCCTGGTTTGATTTCTTTAATCCATCCCTGGATTTTTGGGCCGTGTCTCTGCTTGGTATCACATTCCCACTGTCACCTTCCGTAGCAGCAGAAGTTCTTGTTCATGCATGGTGGCCTTCAGACACACCAGCTCAAATTCCTGCATGTCAGAATGGGCTGCTCTGGACTTTGAGGAGGTTTTGTGTGTGTGACAAAAATATTTACAAGAAGGGGAAGAAAAATTTAGTATTTTAGTTTCTGTTTCTGACCTGGCAATTGCAAGGTAACCGAATGTATTTCTGTGTGTATGTTAGGAAGCAAAACTGCCCTTAATGGCAAATTTGGCAACAGAAGAAGGAATGACAGGGAATGGGGACTGGTAATGAAAGGGTTTAATTTCAGCATGCACAGTTCAGAGCTTGGGGAAAATGAGTTAAAATTGTGCCTTGACAACCTGTAGTTCAGCTCTCCTTCCTAGCAGAAAGAGATCTTGTACAGAGTGACTGTCCAACTGACAAACAGGCCTGTGTCACTTCATTATCCTGAACATCTTTTGCTTCAGAGTTTTTACATTAATTTTTAATAAGTAGGTTGTAAAGAAAAATTAATTACTGGCCACTGCATGGTGCTTTCTGATGGAACTATCCATTTAGGTGGAGGACAGAGCTTACCCTCTCCCTGGGAGTTTGCAATGGGCTGAAAGGTACAGGATGGACAAAGGGCTCACCAGAGGCACGTGTAGGAAGAAGTACCTGTCTGAAATGATTGCTCAGCACACCTGGAGTCTCTGGCAGCCCCTGCGAGGTGCCTGCCCGCAGTGTGGCTGCCAAATGGTTATTCCAGGAGGATAACAGAAGCGAGAGATTTAGTTAGCAGAAGGAAAGCCAAGCATGCCCGTGTGCTTCCTCTGGTTAACTCAAACTGCCCGTGTGACCCTGCAGGCTTTCCTCTGATGTGCTGCTGTGACATTGCTTGAATGACATTTTGTCGTTCGCTGAATGTTAACCTGCAAAAATGCCATCTTTGCTCCTTAACTTTGAGACAGGGTGACATGTGCTGCAGCCCCCAGTTGTTGGGGGGTAATTTTATGCTCCTCTCCTGACAGACAGGGTTCCAATAGCACCATATGTCAAAAACTCCAACCCATTCCAGTCATGTACCCGCACCGTCCAGCTGTCACCGCTATAATTATTGAAACTAAAGCCCAGAGAAGTTTGTAGTTTTGGAAATGCTCTAGTCTCCTTAGATCTTTACTACTGATGTTATAGCTGATTAGGACCCTGCCAGCCTTCTGTTGGTCTCTTGAAAACTGCTGTAATTCCCATTCATCATGGAGGCGAACCAGCTGCTCCAGAGCCATCCCCTCAAATGTGTTGCTGGATGTTACACTTTGCTGTTGTCCTGACCTTGACACTTGGGATGCTCAAACAAAGGCTCCGGAGTTTGTTGCAGTTGGTACCAAAGGAAGCAGTGAACTGGACCCTGCAAGGCAAAGGGAAGGGTTTTTCGGGCTGATCCCAATCATCCTGCCCCACTTTGCTGGCCATTTCAGGAGAGGGAGTGAGAGGAGGTGACCCCCTGGAATGCCCTCCTGTCGCACTGACACTGAGCCTTTGGCAGGAACATCTGTCTTCTCTCTAGCAGAGATGAGAGGGACTCCTGTGATCAGGATTTTGAGCTTTTACAGCCACTTTTGTCACTTTCATCCAAATGTAATGAAGTCTAACATATTTTGATTCTATTTGAAACTCTGGACTGAGTAGAGAGTTTAGCTATTGGCTTTTTATATTAAAGTCTTAAAGCTGAAAGGTTCATGACCTTGAGGTGTTTAGAAGTTTTAAGCTTTTTTTGACAGCCTTTGCATGTGTATCCCTTGCAGTGATGGTATTTTTAGATTGTATTTTCACACTACAGTCTTTTTTTGGTGTTGTTGTTTTGTTTCCAAGATCCGTCCCCTCTTGTGCCCATTGCAGTAACTTCACTGACAGTGTTAGTTGTGCTTTTTTGGCTTGTTCATTCACTTAGAAGGCATTTTTCATTCTAAATATATGAAGGCTTTTACATTTAAATAAGAAACATGTAATTTAGCTGGCTTATATTTTGATCAAATAGCAATTTGTAATCTACTGCCTAGACTGCAATATACTGCTCTCAGCCTGGATTTCCTAAACTCTTTTGAGATGCAAGGTAAGAAAATGTCAATACATTTAAATAAGAAATGTTTTATGGATGAAGAGAGATTTTAAAGTGTGAGAAGCAGGACTGAGTTGGAATTCCTAGACTGGAACAACTGGCTAATTTGATGAAGAAAATGAAAGAGAGAAATTTGCTAAATGTATTCTTTAGCAACTGTCTTTTAATAATCAAGATGCTATTTCAACAAAAAATATCACACACCAAAAAAAATAGGAAATTTGATCTTGCTGGTAAGAAAGCTCAGGATGACTTTAAATATTGGAAGAGGATCAAGTGTGTTGTCATCCAGATCATTGGCTTCCTTTTACAGGCAGCAAAGATGATGTAGATTTAAAAGGCAGACCAGACTTTTCAGAATACACCTAAGAAATTATCCCAAATGGAGAACAAACTGTCTGTATGGATATTTTATAGGTTTTAGATATTTTTTAGTGGCCAGATTAGGAAAGAGTTAAAAGATTTGATCCAGTGGACCTTAAGGTCCTCGTTGTTTCCCAGATCTCCAGGTGCAGGTTCTTGTTTTTTTTCTCATTAACTAGCTCTTGGTTGAAGGCTGAAGTCAACAACTGCTGGACAGTTGATTGCACCTGACCTCACTTTCGGGAGTCTTGGTAGCCCTCCTTAAACTGAGCTGGATAGTGGTTGAAATGTGACTGTTGAATAGGAGACTGAAGGAGAAAAAAAGGGAATCATCAGTTCAAGAGCTCAAAACAGCAGGATGAGGGAAGACACAGAAAGGAAGTAAACAGAGGGAAAAAACCAACTGGAGAGACAATCAGTGTAAAAGCAGCAGAGGGATGTGTAAAGAGCAACGTGGCACATGAATTGTATCCCAAATAAGGGAGCTGAGACATCGAGGTGGGTGTCTCTGTGGTGACAGACAAGCCCCAGCAAATGGTTTAGGACAGCAGGAAAAGAAGGGATGGAAAGAATGGGGGAAGTGGCCTGCAGTGTGGGGTAGGAAACAGGTGAGAAACAGGGTTTTAGAAGTTTGCCAGTAAAACCGAAGGGCAGAAACGTGCTGGAATCCTGAGACATAGTCAACATTCAGCACTAACCCAAAAGGAAAGAGGTGGAAGCACAGGCAGTGACTATTGAGTAGAACACAACTTGTTCAGAACAACAGGACTTACAAACAGCAGCCACTACTGAATGAATAGGAGAAAGTGAAAAGAATAGGGATCTGTTTTGGAAAACAAGAAAGAAATACTTCAGAATGTCCGAGGAAGACACAGCAGACACTTTTATGTGCCATTTGTAATAAGATGGAAATGGGTGCAGCTACAGTACAGCTAAATCTGCTAAAATCTTTGATAGCCTTGAAAATAGGTTTAGCAAGCTGCCAGGCAGAAATGGCATGTTTTGGAAGCTTCTGGCCACTGAAAGCCTTAAATAAACTAACAGAAAACATGTACAGGAAGTTAAAAATTGCAGTTTCAGAAGAAGCCAATGGAAGGAAATTCCATAATCACTGGAGTGGGATGAGCCCGGTTGCTGTTACTGCCTTTGTTCAGTTTAGTGTTGGTTTGGAATTAAAGGATGAAGGGAGAGGGGGGAAGAATCATGTTTTGTGAGAAAACAGTGAAAAAATGTAGCTACTCGCAGGATATTCACCTTATGGCTTCATTAAGGAACCATCAGAGGTTTCTCAGAGAAACTAAGACCAATAAGCAGAAATTCAGTCCGAGGTTCAGCATAGAGAGATAAGGAATGAAGAGATAACTTAAAAGGGACTGTGGAAGGAGAGTTGGAGGAATTTCAGATAACTGTTCTTCTGCTTTTGCCTCTAGTTTGATAATAGTGCTATTTATTTTTACCAAACAGAGTCTCTTGCTTCAGTAAAGTATCTTGAGTATAAACTCGTTAAAAAGGGAATGTGTGGGAAGCAGTGCCCTGGAGAGCTGTACGTGGAGCTTTCATTCTTGGTCTAATGGATCTGAGTGTTAAGCACGAGGGGCTGACTTAGCAGAGGGTGCTCTTACACCTGATGGTTGAGGTGTTGCTACCAATTCCCCATCGAGCTGGAATGCAGTTGTGCGTGTTTGAATGTTTGTAGTGATGTCGACACCAATTGCTTTGCCCCCTTGTCATATCTAAAAACCAACTGGCAAATTTCCTCCCCCCCCCTTAGATCTGTGTAAATGACAGTGAAGTGCCCGCTTGGGGCTTTAGTTTTGTGTTAAATGAAAGTTGGAAACATTTGTAGAAAGGATTTTGGTTGATTATATGTACCTTTGTTATCCTTCTGGAATGGCAAAGCTGGAGATGATGTAGAACATGCTTAATTCTCTGTTGTGACACAGTATTGCCAAAACAAACAAGGTTTAGTGTGTTGCAAGAGGAGTGCTGCAAAAAAGTTCAAATAGGAAGTTCACTGGTCTAGTAAGTACTATGTTAAATTGGAAATGGAACCTGTATTGCATGCAAGAGAATAATAAAAGCGATTTTTATGATTTATTGATTTATTGCACCTATGCTGAGGCAAAGGAAGCACTTAGCTCTCCTAGGGAGCAATGGAATCACACACAGATTTTATTTTTCTTTAATAAAGTTTAATAAAAAAAATCTGAACGAAAATGTATAGTTTTCACTTTTAGACTGTTGACATGTAAAAAACCCCTTCTTCTTATGAGAGACTTTGAAAATTATTCTACTTCTAAAAACTTACGAAATTTTAAAACAATATATCAATAGTCACGTAATTGCAGTGGTGGATTGATACCCACCTGCTTGGTTAGGAAGAGGTGCTACTTTAGACCAATTTCATAATTACCTTAAGGTTGATATAGTTGCAGGTTTTTATTTTTTAAAATAATGCCACGTCATAGGAAAAACCCCAACAAACCCACAAAGAGCTAAGAAAATAATAGTTGATCATAAAATGTTACCTCATTTTGTCTTGGGTCTTTTTGGTTTTAACTGACAGTGTGGTGCAGAATTCTGCTAGGCAGAAGCTTGCCAAACTTATTTTTATAATTATTGCTATTATTAGTGTTTATTACAATAATATACTTTAAATTTACAGTCTTGAGCCATCACTGGTATATAAGACTATATGTGTAGCTATACATACCTAATTATTTGTGGAAGGTATTAGTATTGTAAACACAGCTTATCTTTGTTATGAGAGTGGCATTAATAACAGAGTTTCATAAATGCCAACATACAGTACGATAATTTCAAGACTCTCTGAAAATATGGTGTATTGTAGCTGAGGATGTTCACAAATGCGTGTTGTGTGTGTGGATGGGGAGGCGGAGGAGGGCTGTTTTGTGCTTAGAATGCTTTCTGATGCATAAATATTAGCATTAAATAATTTTGAATACCTTGTTTTCTAAAAAGATTAGTAGCTCTTCTCTGTGTGATAAATTGTGCAAGAGTTATTGTTCACACCAGTCTTCATCCTGTATTATCCCGTGTAGCTTTAAATAACCAAGCCCAAATTACGCGCAGCAAGCTGTTGGGAAAGCTTGGAGGGATCTCAGAGCTGAAGGGCCAATTTGTGCCCTGACTTACATCCTGTGCAAATACACTGACTTTGTGCTGCCTGTAAAGGATGTAAGGTAGGGAAGGATTTCATCTGTAGCTTTTGTTTTATTGTTTTTGTTTAGCTTCATTCTATTCCCCCCCACCCCGTTTTTATTTAGGTGTGATTCCATGCTAATGCAGAGGATCGTTGTAGATAGCAGCATTTCACCCCCTCTTACTTGGCATTTCAAACATTACATAAAACTCTTATTAAAAAAAAAAATAATAGAGCTATGTGCTTGTTTGCCAAAACTCCAATTTATATTGGATCATATTCAGAATTGCAAACTTTGCATTTAAAAATATTGCACAAGCATATATATACTTTCTGAAAAATATAATTATTGTCTCATTGTGGCCATGAATTTCTTTCCTTAAATTGTACATAAGTGCCACTTTTTTTCCTTCCTTCCTTTTTTTTTTTTTTAAATAATCTTGATGTCTTTTCTCAATGAGCCTTTTTGTAGTCCGTGGTGCTCTGATATTCTGCCTCTCAAATTATAGGCACTGGAGAGACAGGCTGTGTAAATGTGGCTTCCCCAAGTTTGGATCCACCATACTGTTGTAATATGAAGTGTCAGTGTATCATTTTGCCTGATAGTCTATTTCTCTCTCTCCTAATTGCCTAGAAACGACTTCTTAGGCTAGAAAACAGACTGAAGTGAGAGTTCTTTGGAAATACAAGTCATCTCAGTGAACTTAGATGTTTTCCTCTGATTTTTTTCCCTGATGACTCCTGAAGCAAGAAAACCTCAAATTCTGGGTATTGGGAAGTGATTGGCAGAAAGTAAGACAAGCAGAGACATTCAGACGTAGACCCAGCATTAATTCAAGCTGTGCAAATAATTAAACACACCAAGTGGAAGAGGTGAACTGAGCAGTTTCCACTGAGTTTAAGGACAAGGTGAAGAATTCCACTTTTCTTAATGACCTTAGGAATAAGAAGTATTTTGTAAGACTATCTATCTTAGAGTAATTAGAACTAAGTCTGTTTAATAAAGAGAGTGTAAGGCCAAATGCTGCATTTGCCCCTTTTGCTGTCTCACCACACGCCTTGTTTATGTTTACTGGTCACTCAGTCCCACTGAAATAGCTGGGAATGTTTAGCACATGGTGTTTCATCACGTGAGAGTGGACTTTGTGAACAGGTCCTGAATTACTCTTTTATTAGTCTGCTTTCTGTACTTCCAAATGCTGAAAGTTCACCTCAACATTGATTAATACAAGGAAAACAGGAATAATTTCTATGGAAAAGAAAAACGCAAGAAAACCCCCCAGTGTGTAGTTGGTGTCTCGTCCATGGGTCCTCCCATGGTTATTTTCAAGGGAGGAGGATGGTCACCCTGTTCAATTGCTAAGCTGGAACTGTTGGCTGACTGGAGAGTAGAAGAGAGGAAACCAAGTTATGCTACAGTTCAGTTCTCGCTTCAGTTTGTTTTCATAACAGTTTAATTTGACAGTAATTGAATTGGAGAAGCTGGTTTTGAGTGACAAGAATCAGAAAATAAATGCCATTTTTTTGGTGATTAGAAATAACTGGCTTAAAAAAATGTGCTGGCATTAACCCTTCAGTCAGGGCTACTGTGTCAGCCGAGTTTGGCTCTTCTGCCATTTTGTGTTTTCTGGGCATTCAGTCACAACTTTGTTTATCAACGATTTTGGCAAAATTATAACACTTTGAAAAGTTCACTGAACCTTCAAAAACAGTGAGTAAAATTACTGTCGGATAGCACAGACTAATGAGACATTAATGTGGGTCCAACATAGCTGTGGTTAACCTCTACTGAGCTTGGGACATACAGTCCTTCACTAATTGATTGGAAGAAAGTGTGATCTTCACCTGAAATCTGATTTAAACTACAGCGTATGAAAATGCTTCAAAAAGGACAGTAGCCTTTGTCAGTCACACCGTAGAAAAGCAGCTGGAGGAAACAGGAGCCTTGTGCTTCCAGATCAGGGTCTCTTGTCACTGCTGTAATAGAACTTCCAATGGACTTGCACCAAAAAGGAAAAATGCCTTTGTGCCCTTTCTCTCAACCAATGCCATGAAATTTGTCTCCTCGGATTCCTCCCCAAGTGGCCTTTAGGCATTTTTGCATAACCTTGCCACACGTTCTCCCCTGACTCTGCTCTCACAGCCTTCACTTACTCCAGACTTGTTTTCTGCCTTCTCAGGAAGTCAGAGAAGTGGCTTTCGAGGAGAAATTCCCACTGGCACTTTCTTCAGGTACTTGAAAGTTCAGGCCTTGGGTAGAAAAGCCAGTAAGAAAAGGAGAGAGATGACAACTTCAGTTTGCCTCAGTTGCAACCCACTATTAATAAGTGCCTTGGTTTTCTGTTTCCTTATAGAAAGTTTTGCAAACTTACTCCTGTGCAAGCATAAATTTTGAAAGATCCTTTAAGGAAGCTATTAACTCTGCTGGCATATGGAGAATTTATAATTTCTGCAAGTGTTATATAGGAGAGACCCTCTCATGTAAGCATATGATGCATTTAACTCATGTTATGAAATCTGCCTCTATATCTGGCAATGCTTTCAAAATTTCCTGAGGTCTCTGTTTAAACTATAACAGAACTTCGAAGCACAAACTGTCACTGAAGAGGAGCTAAAGTTATGGCATGTTATACTTAGGTAAAAAATATTAACAGACTATTTTAATTGTTTGGGAGGTGCAGCACAAAGTGATGATGTTCACATTTTCCAAAGTCGCCTCAGCACTGACTTTTGTGTTACACACTGATTTGTTCCCTTTGTTCCCTGTTTCCCAAAGATATTGTCTGATGTGGTTCTGAAATGCATTTCGTCTCGTGCAGGTAACATACACTGATTCTGCTGGGCAAAATTTTTAATAACTATTTTTTTTAACTCTTAAATGCCAGCTGCACGAGGAATTGTGGTTCTTCTCCCCCCCTTCCTCTCCTCCTGACCCCAGAAAGCCAAGCCTTGCTTTTCCCAGGGGCTGTGATCCTCCTCCCAGCTGACCATCTCACCCCTAACTGTCCCTCCTGCACCTTCGCTGAAATAGGTGGTTATGGAGTGATTGGCCCTTTTCCCTTTGGAGTGGGAAAAGCACATCCTGTCCGTGGGGGAGGTGGATGATCCCTGCCCAATTCGCAGGGAAAATATGGGAGTGGTATTTTGGAGTGCCGCTGGATCTAAATCCCACACTTCCAGCCGTGCAGATTCTTTGTAAGAGAATATCTGTGGCTAGACTTTGTTTTGCTGGAATTTTACAGGTAGCAGCTGGGATAATTTCACACACCCCTGCGTTGCTGAGTTACCTGGTGTTTGGTGGTCAGTAATTTATATAAATTTCCTTTCAAACTTGGGGCTTGTATGCCAAATTTTAGAGTACAGAAGGGAAATTTTGTAGTCCTGTTGCAATGGAAATGTTGATCTGAATTATTGTCACGTGAAATGACTTCAATAATAGGAAAAAATTGAGGAAATAATGAAATTATAAAATTCTATTTTATTCTATGAGGGCCTTAGAAAACCAGCATTAAAACTTCAAAAATGCAGCAGGTAAATATTTTTAGAGTTAGTTATGTTAATTCTTTGCCGCGTCCTTTTCTCCTCCTTAAAAAAACAAAAAACAAACCAAAACCACCACAAAACACTGTTTTAGGCAAAAGCTGTTTCCATCATATTATTTTTTCCAGGTTAAAGACTCAATGCCTAGACTTTTAAACAAGTGCTTTATCCTTGAAAATGAAAATAAAATATTTCCATGTAATCAGTAAATTTTATGAAACTTTACAGCTGCTATATTAAACGATAAGAATAACTACTATTTTGAAATTCTGAACATCTTATAATTAGAACAGCCTTTAAGAAATATTCAGAGTTAGGGCACATTAGAATGTATTCCACAACATGGAGACAGCCCTGACAAAGAAACATTATTCTTAGATTTACAATTAATTACCCTTATGTCTATACCTTGCATTCAATTTGCATATCTTAAAAGTGCTGTAAATTTCATAGCACTCCCTTGTTATTTAAGATCATTCCGCTTTAGTAAAAGTTTCCACAGTGATAACTTTCTCTTGATTATGTAGTTGTGAGGTCAATAAATTTGGCTTTACTTGGCTCTACAATGTTATAATTTTTCTTTTTTTGTGTGTGTTTTTCATTATTTTGCTCCTTGTTCCTCCTGCCCTCTCATTTATAATCCCCTGAAGAACCAGGAGATAGAGAAGTCTGGCTCGAAGACGAAGTGAGTGGTCAGAGCCTCCGATGTTATCTTTTTCCCAGGACGCACTGGTACTGGGTGTCTGACATGTTCTATACATCTTTCCAGTGTCAAGCTCATTAAACAAACGCAACTTGATGTATAGCTCTCAAGAAATGAAATTTCATGCCATGAATTTGCTCTATACCACCTTGCGTTCTTCCTCTCTCCCCCCGTTCACTTCTGCCGTGGGAGTAATTTTGTGTGTTCTTGATCCCAAGCATAATTTTCCACGGTGGCCATTTGTAAGTTTGGACCCTGAAATTTATCAGTGTTTTCCAATATTTAAAGAAATGTCCATGTTTTATGCTCACAGTGTGATGATTCCTACTTCCCAATCAAGTTGTTGTTGCTGCTGGGCAAGGTGTGACACCCAGTTTGGTGGGTGGGTCAGTCTGTTTGCTTTGTCAGACACCTAATGTGGGTTTTCTCTAAATATCAGACACGTCTGTTGCAAATGCTCGTTGTAAATTCCATAGTCTTCTATGGTAATTATATATAAATGTGGTAGACCTGGATTTTATGGTCTAATTCAAGGTTAACACAACATCCTGTAAGCCAGAAGGACATTGAACACTTTGCCAGAATAGTAAATATTACTCTCATCCTTTTTTCACCACCTTTTCTTTCTCCTCCTTCAGCTTAAAAGAATTTTAAAAAGAAATACATTTTCAAACCAAAACAAACCTTCTTTAATGAGACTATATATTATTTACAGAAAAATGCCACGAAACTCAGTGAGTACTGGTCTCACCACTGGGTAGAATTGAAGTTGTTGAATTTTTGTTTTTTTATAATGTAGTTCATTGAAGTAATTTACTGACTCTAGGACAATATTCTATTTTTAATTATTTTTAAAAGTATTACGTATGAGAAAACAGCAGCACACTGTATGGATTTTTGTAGGTTCTCTGCTATTAAAAACACACAGCAGACAAATGCATAAAGTTTATGCCCATGATTCTCTTACTATGAAAAATTGTTTGAATGTTACTTGAAACAGGTAATTCCTTCTTGCCACCCTCTGTATTATTAATTGGTAGCTTATTAGAGTTATTTAAAAAGTTATTATTTCAGTTTCTTTCATTTACTATTTTACGGTATAACACTATTATTTAAAACTAGTTTGCTGGAGAACAGCAGCCATCCAAAACATTGTCCGTTGCTCAGAAACAGAAATAATGAAATAATGGAAAGCAGAGCTATTGTGTTAAAGTAATGACTGGTTATACTTCATATATTAAACAAAACCTCAGAATACAGTATTTTAAAATGTTTTCTTACTGAGGGATCCAGTCATTGTGAACTTTAAAGATGAATATATGTTTTTAAAATGGAAGAATCTGTTTTTTTTTTTTTCCCTTGGGACAGGATGTTGAAGTTATGGGAAAGAACAGGGTGCAGGATTTAACAGATACATTCATGTCTGCTTCTGAATTTCTCTCAGGCCTTTTAACATAGAAATAGTTCTGAAGAACCAAAGTAACTACTTTTAACCTTATTTTAATGGGCCTGATACAAGCAAGTGCTGAATATGGTGCTGTTCTATTTGATTATAATATAAGATTCCTATTAAAATGGTTTTTAAAAACCTTCCCACAATTCCAATAACAGTATTTCACAGAATATAACATGGTAGTGGAGGTTAGCTAGCCCTAGAATACCTTGGCGAAAGTGTTCAAGCAGCAAGAGTTTTTCTAGTCTTATGTCCTATATACATCTGTTAAATTACTCAGAGATCTCATTAAATAAAGCTAATGTACTTGTAAAACAGTAGGGAGAGACAGTATATCATTGTAACTGTTGGAAAGAGCCATCCTGGCAAGGAGGGAGCCAAGAAGGGAAGGTGTGTGCTGGTCAGTGGAGATGTTTCTAGGCCATAAATCTTGGCCCTTTCCTGCCTAGTTATTGTGTATTTCTTTAGGTGAGAGATTGATTGTAGCAATGGAAGATGAATTTGCCCACAGACCCTTTCTTTTTTTCCCTGTATACTCCTGATGCCTCGCCAAGGTGATAATGCCTTTTTTTTTTTCTTTTTCCTTTTTTTTTATCCCTGCAATCGTTTGTTTCAGATTAAAAGCATGAAACTGCATGGAGAAACACAAGGAAGCTTGTCTCTGCAGACAGGCAAAGGTGAGGGCATGAAGATGTATAACTGTCCCAGGTGGGAGAAGAGTGCAGTTCACTCCCTCAGGACTTGAAAGAGGTTTGTCTGAAGGAGACTGGAATAGGGTAAAATCTGAGAAAGAACCCCAGCAGTTCTTTATTGTGCATTTTGAATGAAGCATTTTGATTTTTTTTTTTTTTTAAAGTATTGCTAAGTTCTGAAACTGATATATTTAGTGTTACTGAGATATTCCTTACCTGTCTGTTACCTGCGGAGCAAATGGCACCAGCGCTGTCCCCTCTGTGTGTCCTGCCCTGCTGTTTGTGCTGCACACTGAGCACGGGTTGCTCTCAGGAATATATAGAGATGCTGAATTTATAAGGATCGATATAGTCACCAATGTTGTACAACATGTCAGGATACCATAAAAAGCAGGCAGTTCTATATAAAATACCAGCTTAATCTTGGAGATTTTAAAGCCTCGTTAAAATGTGGATAAAGTCCATGTATGGAATGGCAGCATTCGAAAGGTTGAAGTTGTATATCTGAGGTGCAGAACTCAACCATTGCGGTTGAATGTCAGTCGACTCGCTTGGTCACGGGTGGTGTTAACGTGTAACACGTTGAGACGAGGAGGTGCATCACGTGCTCCTCATAAGCAGCAGGATTTGTTGTTCAAGGGTTGGGTGGTGCCATGTAAAACCTTGGCCCTTCCTGAGACCTGAGGTTCTAAAGCAGAGGTGATGAGGGGAGGGGCTCCCAGCAATCCAATTGTACATTGCAGGAGTTCCAGGCCAACTTCAGAAGTTCTTCTGAGGAAGGCCCTTGCTGCTCAATGGGGTGGTGCAGTGACCTTTCCCAGGGCTGGTGGTGTGGCTGGGGTGGGAACCTGCTTGGAGCAGGAGAGACACCTTGAAAAGAGCGTGAGGACGTGTCTGGAGCTGCTCCTTGACCCTGGCAATTGCAGACAGCCCGGCTCTTGCACGCTGGTGTAATGTCATTGTTGGAGCTTTGCAGGAGCCTCCTTTCACTCGTGATCCCACTTGCACTGTTGCTCTCCTGATTTGTGATCCTCTGATAGCACCTTGTGCACCACCGCTTGGCAAAGTTGTCTGGTAGTAACAAATGTGAGGATTCCGAGTGTTTTTTCATGGAGAAACTTTGAAAGTCAAGCAAATCCTTTAATCTTGACCTTTCTGCAAGGCTGCCCCATATTCACTAGTTGTCAGCACATGTTTGTCTGGAGTCATTCGTCACTGCCATCCGTCACTCCTCTGCCATTCCCATCAGTCCCATTATCTGGGTTCAGGAGAGAGCTGAGGATGTAGCCTGAAGGATCATTAAACCTCAGCTTCCAGGTACTGCAGGTAGTCCAGGTGGTCTGTTGTTATTTATAATAAAGCAACAACACAGCAGAACTGCCTGGCAGTGGCCCATGAGGCCCAGAGAAAGGACGGGCTGAGGGATGTCATCACTGAAGGACAGCAAAAAGTGGACTTTCTTTCTCCCACACTGTAAGCAGAGAGGATTTATTGAACATCTGTTCAGTACATGGCTGGGAAGATTGATTAATTTAATTGCTCACACTTTGCTTAAGTAACATTTGAATACTTAATGTCAGGTTTGAAGGATATTACAGCATTTACTTGCGCACCTTTTTAAAGAGGCAGAGTTTCTCATTGCTCTTTGTGTCTTTTAAGGAAGTTGAAATGCATCCTGAAATTTACTTTGCCCACAGGTCTGGGAACACTGGAGCAAGGGGGAAAAGCTGCTTTCTCTCATAAATATAGGTAGTTATTTTTTGTGTTTTACTCGTCCTGGTAAATTGTCAATGTAACAAGGTGGGATCATCGTCACTGAGTGGCGGTAATTTTCCTCCTGGTATCCAGGATAGAGACAGCTCAGCATATTATGTATTTCTGTACCCTTTACCATAATATCATGGTCATATTGCAGGATTAAATGAGTTAAAGTCATGGCAATTTATTGCATGTTCTGTTGAGAGGGTATTTGGAATGAAATTCCTGAGGCCCCCTTCAAGAATCCCATGCTTGTACTATGGGTGAAACATTAGGCAATAGAGCATTGTGTTGCTTGTTTCTATACGTTTTTTTATACATCTGATAGTTTCTCAGCCACGTAGCTCTGAAAAGTTTATCACCAGTCTGAACAAAAATGATAAAGTTCACTTGAAAGTATTAATGAGTACTAAGAGTAGTTGGCACAAAAGCTGAGCCTTGGTCAAATAGACCACAGCTCACCGTATTTTTAGAGCAGCGAGTGTTGATATTGTTGCCTGTATGTCTGATAGCAATGTCTGTGACTACCAGGAAATGCTTATTGTTTAAAGATAAAGGTGAAACTCCTTGTTTCACTGCAGGGTAGAACTGCCTTTGCATTTGTCACCATCAGATGTTAAACTGAGAAAAAGCAGACTGATAGATAGGGGTGCACGTGCACAGACTGATTCTGGATGATTTTTTTCCATCTGAAAAGTGATTTTTTTTTTTTCATCCTCTATGCTCTAGTAAAGATGTTCTTTGATCTCTCAGTACAGCAGTTCATTTTAAGTCTGATATACAGTCAGATATTCTATTAGATACAAGGTCTTTATTTGTCTTACTTTGTGTGTAATTTGCTTTGGAACTCTTAGCCCAATAAATAGTAAATGATACTGACTTACATAGCCATGTATTTTTATTGTCAAAGATACCGTATATAATGTTCTCACAACAATGCTTAACTCTGAGAGGGTAGGGATTTAACACGGCTACATGACTAATTTACTGCCTTGCACCATAAAAAGAAAAGCTTGGAGAGAAAGGCCTCGTATGAGACTGCATAAAGCAGAGCAATAGTATCGTGTAGTGGTGCTTAATAATGGCACTGGCATTTTGTTAGCATCTCTACAAGAAAAAAAATTGTTCTTAGAGAAGGATAATCTACAGTCAGATCTGATTGAAGTCAAGAGAAACACTGGCTGATTTCTTTGAAAGATGCCCGTCTGTCCCTGGCTGTGGCTGTACACAATAATACATCCCGCACCACCGAGTCAGACTGTCAAGGCCAGAACCAGGTGCCGATGTTACTTGTATCCTTCCACATCAGTCATACTGTAGGGAGCAGACAATTAATTCTGGAGCAAAATTGAAAGTCAGAGGCAGAGTGTGAAAGAACAGAATGACAATAATAAAGTGCCCCTGCCTCCCATTAATCTCCCTCACTTCAGGGCTGTCAGAGGCGGCCTGGCGGTGACTAATGCCAAGCTTTGCATACAGTGGTCACAGGCATGAGCAGCGTGCTCCCCTCGCAGCAGCCACGACGCGCTTTGCTGCGCTTTTGACTCCTGCGGAACCGCTGCAGAAACAGCCGCTGGGCACAGGTAGCGGGACGGAGTTCCTTCATCATCCACCCATTGATCGATGGGCAGCATTCCCGGGCCTGGCTTAAAGGAGAGAGGGGGAAAGAGGAAAAAAAAGGAATCCTGACAAATGCAGGGAGATTAAATGAACTTTTTGAAGGGATGAGCTCAGCAGATAAGGGTTAATAAGTTTATCTTTGCGTAAGTGCGTATCGTGTGCGAGTCCAAGCATCGAGGCAAAATGATGTCACACCTCTGCAGACACACTCATCCATTAACATTGCAGAAGACTTTGATGCACATTTGGGAATTGTGTTCCATTGATTTTATTGTCATCTTTTTGCACAAATAGTAAATAGGCTAACATTTAAGGAGCAGTGTAATTATTCCCAAAAAGCAAGACATCAATGTAAAGTTTATTGTTGTAGAGCAGACATTTTGACAGGAATACTGTAATATCCCAGAGGTGTCACTAGGTTACTGAAAAGGTTAAAAATTGGTGCATTGTGTCGGAGAAGAAAGGCAGTAACAGCAAACAGCATTCAAAAAATCACAGGCAGTCCTGTAAGAAAGTGGAAATGTGTCATGTAACAACATACAGCTCCTGTAACTGGATTGCTGCACCGAGGAAGAAAGTGAAACACACCTAATGAAAATGCTTCCTCCACTGCCAGCGTTTCAAGGCTTGCTCTCATTATTTAGGTTGCAAAAACAACTTTCCTTTCAGGTTCCTCCTTTTATTGCTTGTGAACCCCACACGCGCTGTGTTGTGGAGTTTGATAGGACTGTGTCTGAAAATTTCATTTGTCTTCTCTGGTAATCGTGGGAGAAAATTCCCACACGGGACTTTATTTGCCAAACTGTGCTGTTTTTTCCTTACTAGCCATGTGTACGTATCCTAAATCAGGAGGGCAATAGTATTTTTTATGGAGTGCTATTTGACAAGGAGAAAAGTACTTGCAGCCTTGTGTAATAGTTGACCAGCGGAGAAGCATTCATTAGAATCTGAATGAGAAGAGGGAAGGGATATATGGCAATTTATTGTATGTCACCAAGAGCAACATGTTTTATGTTTAAGTGCATTGTTGTTTAGCATTCTAGAGGACTAGGAAGGAAGCATTTAGGTCCTCTTGTATACTGAATATACTGGGTTGTTGGATCAGGATTAAAATGTATTTACAGTGACATTTTAAGCTGTCAGGAACTGTAGTTTTTTCTTCTATTTCTAAGACAATTTATTTCCATTAATAGCTCCCAAATCCAACTTTTGACTTAAAACATTTTCTTAGCATTTCCAATAGTTTTTTTTCAGGCTACCTAACTGAATATGGAACTGCCTTTTCTTCTAGAAAAAATTAGGAAGCATAGAAAATGTCTATCACTGAGGCATCAGTATGGTTTGGATTTGGGAACATAAACACAGCTCTTTAGTGCTTGTTCATGCCAAAGGAGGAAGTCTGCTCTCTGGCAGCAGTGACTTTTACCCTGCACTTGAATTAGCCATTTCATGTGTTGCAAAACATATTTTACAAGCAGTATACAAAAGCAGAAGTTGAAATACGCATACGGTGTGTGCCAGGCATTTCCAAGGATATTGATATGGACACACCAACCTGTCACTCACCTTTGGGCTCCGTTTACGTGTCAGTCTAAATTCCAAGTTATTTAACCCCAAAGCACTTTATGGTAGCGGCGGCATTTTGGGAGGCTGGCAAGGCCAAGTTCATTTGTGCAGCTTTCAGGTTGATGCGCGTAATGCCACTAATTTCTTACCTAGGGAATTTAGGGCTCACTTTTCCAGTCTATTCACAGATAGTCCTGTTGTCTGGTTCCATGAGCAATGAAATCCCAGGACTGATTTCAACTGCAGACCCAGCTGACCTGCTGCTAATAAGTATTTATTTAGGTGTGCCTTGCTTCCTGTCCAATGCCTTTGGAGTTTTGCAGATGAGGTGGGACTCTGTTTTCCAGAGCTATGTAAGATGTGTATATAGCGTGGTGGTTCTATTAGTTCTTGGAAGAAACACAACTAGGGAGCTGTCAATTGAAACAGCACTGTTCTAAAGTTTTGAATAAATAATTGGGGTGTGAATCCTGAATCCTCAGCTGACCTAGATGTGGTCGATCTAATTATGTCAAGATGACACACTTCTAAATGCTTCTTTTTCTTTTTTTTTTTTTTTTTTTTTTTTTTATTTTTTTTATTTTTTTTTAATTGANTGTGATACATTTATTCTATTTCTTTTTAATTGACTAGGGAAAAAAAAGTGATTTCTTTATCTTTTACTTTGTTTTATAGGTTTATAAGATGTCTGGTTTCTTACTTTTCTAACATAAGGAAAAAGCTACACCTAGAAATTTTTGGGTTTGTTTTACAGAAACTATGAACAACTTATGTATAGATGAAAAAAAACACCACTTCAGTTGTTCAAGAAAACCAGCATTGTTTTACAGAAGACAACAAATGAATCTTGCTTTCTGTGTGCTCGTAGAATACAGGAGCTCTGCTGACCTCAATCCCTCTCAGTTTAGGAAGCTGGGAGGGCAGAAAACTGTTCCCAAACTTCCCATGGAAGGTGTATCATCTTGCAGCAAACACAGCTATTTTGGCTACTGATGGGACATACTGCTGATTCCATATCCCTAAAATCTGGAGGGAATTCAGGGCACACAGACTGGTTTCCCTTAAGCCAAAATGAAAAAGCCTTAAATCTATTTTCCAGATTGGAAGATTAAGAGGTGCTTAGCTGCCCAGATTGCATTCCCACTTCCATGCACAAAATTGGCCTTTACTATATTTATCTATCATTTTGAAACAGAAATTAGTGCCGTCTCTAAAATATCGGCCATTAGGGACACATGTAAAGAGAAGTTCTATAAAATTTGTGAAATTAGCACATTTGTAAATAAGTGTGGCATGTTAATACTCGTAAAACAAATTCAGGAAAAGTTGTATTCCTGCAGTGAGTATTCTCACTTTACCATAATTGCCACGGATGTCCAGCTCATACAGGCAGTATTTTGGTAGAACCCATTAAAAAGCAGGAGCCCTTTTCCATAATATGGGAATTGCTCCTCACATTTGTGACATTGACGATGTCTGTTGCTTAATGTGGTGTCTTCTCACAGCAACATGTTCACTGTTATGTTTCTGTGTTATTTTTTTCTTAGTTTCAGGGTAATGTTGTGAGCCCCTTAACGCACTGACAGCTTCTAAAGGAAAGGCAAAGCTTCCCCTTAGAAATAATATGTTATTATTGCTTATGGTGCTCATAAAGGGTATGTCACATGATCTTTATGGAAACAGGTACTTCTCTGAATTCTGTTTTGACCACTTGTAGCAGTTTTCTCCTTAAGCCCATCAGTGCTGTGCAGGCAGCAGTGACCACCAGTGTGCAGCTGTATCAGACTTCTCTCTGATTAGAAAGTGATGAAGAACGTATAAGAAAACCCCTCTGAATTACTAAATATTCATCAAATTATATGTCAGTTCTTAGGATAATTCAGATGGGAAGGGACTTGAAGAGGTCACCTAGGTCAGTGTTTATGGCCATCATTGTTTAAGCACTCCAAAGTGCTGGACCTGGTTCTAAGTCTATATCCATTAAAGCTATGGGAAGCAGGGGTCATCCTAAGTGATAAGCTCTTCTTAAATGCCTGTTTAATCTGCTTTTGTAGGTTACATTCAATTCCCTGTAACCCGAGAAGGCTTTTTATTGGGTATGGATACAGCAAAGACAGACTTCTCCTTCAGCTCTGAAAGCTTTAACTGTATTTACTACATTTTACACTGAGCTTGTCTCACCCTTTCACAAGGAGAAAGTATGCAAACTTTACACAGAAGTGGGCAGAAAATTTGGCTACATTTGTTTGCATTAGCTAAAGCCAATTCACAGAAAGGCAAGCATTGTACTGATTTTGTTGAAGCTTGAGGAGGAAAACATGTCTAGTCCCCAGTATGGAGTTTTGGATTAAAATGGCAAAGGAAAATGCAGCTTGGGGCCCAGAGCCTTTATATGGATATTGCCTATTTGGATTTTTCATCTTGTTTTCTTGTTCACTTCCACTATGTCTCTCAGCTCCATGAATTCAGCTTTTTCAAGATGAGATACTTGTGGCATTTCAAATGCTTTGTGGCATGGGAAAAAAAAAAATCCGCATTTCATTTCCATCTGTATCACATCTAGATATGAAACATCATCTTCTATGTGCTGAAATCGTACACCAGTGCTGATCTGATGCCCCATGGCATCCCTGGAGCAGGGCAGAGGAGACTGCTTAGAACATCATGTGCTGCCGTGGAGTGAACTTTGTAGGCTGGGCCCTGCACTGACACATTTCCATCCATGCCCTGCAATGCATGTGGCAGGAGCATTCCATCTGTTTCTAATGAGGCATAGTGGGGGAGGAAATCTTATGTATAAACAGCTCCCACATCACTTAGAATTTTGTTGCAGAACATCTTTGCAACAGTATTTGTTTGTGACAAAGATTTTTAGCTATTTGTTTATTATAATATATGTGGTTGTTGAACAGAACAGATTAGCCAGTTCCTAAACCTGGCAAATTCCCTGGATGAAATTTTCATGTGTTTTGAGAGCCAGTTCCACACCACAAATTCTTCTTGTAAAGGTCTTGACTATATTCTCCAGAATACTGAAGATGATTTTGTGTGGACCTATTGTATTATAGAGGTGAGGCAACTGTAGATAGATTTAACTCCAAACGAAGAGCAAGTTGTTCTTTACTTAATTTCAGTTATAAACAAGTTATAACAAAATATAAATGGGGGATGAAACAAAGGAACAAAAACTAGCAGTTTATATGGGCTTTATTTTAAAACATTGGGGGTTTTTTTTTTGTACAGAAGAGCACTGCAATGTTTGCTTAGAGGGAAATAGTTTATGAAGACATGTAGAAGTAGAATTTTGATAGACAGAATAAGCTGCAATCCAGTTCTAAACTATAGATTTTCAAGCAGATTGATGCAACAAATTGTTAGCAAATAGCAGTTTGCAATTTGATGCTAATTAGACATAAGGCAAATATGTGCCATGACAAATTAGCAGCAAACCATACTGAAAAGGATTAGCAAGAGCTGGCACAGAGACTGCTCGATTTTGCATACTTCCTTGTCTTAGTCTAGGAGGTCTGAGCCAGTTTTCCTTCTCTGTAAATAGGAAACCAGAGCAGAGATCACAGGCATGCTAGAATGCCTTTAATTGCATATTTGAAATGTTTTAGCTCTCTCTTAATCCCATGGAGGCTTTTCTCCGTACCACCAGCTTTATTATCCTGGGAGATGATCAAGTACTTTATCCATTTAATATTATAACTAAATACATTATGAGGTAAGTAACTCACAGGGTTATTTACTTTAGCGAGTCTATTGTACTTATAGATTTAAGAAAAAGCCCTATTCTTATTCAAAACACCTTTGGTTAACTTCCTGCAAATGTGTTTTTCAGCGGATTTAATTATTCATTTCATTAATAAATTAATTTTTGCTAGAGGATTATCACATTTCTTTAGTGATGTGCACAATGCCATTGTAGTAGTTATTGTAGATCAAACTCATCACCATATCCAGAAGAGATAATGCAGTTGTGCTTTCAAACCAGAGGGAAGCAGGCAGGTAATTTTTAACCCAGTTCTTCAGCCCTTTGCCTGAATATGAACGGAGCTGTAAGGATGACTTCAGAACTAAAGCAAAGTGCTCTTGCATCTTTAAAGGGTGAGATAATTTTGTTAAGAGCAAGAATTCTCAATAAAAGCTACGTTAGAAATACTTGGTTATTAAATTTAAGCAGCTTTTTCTTTCTTTATGTGGCTGGGTTTTTTGGTTTTTTTTTAAATTGTGAGTTTCTGAGATAAACCATTACATTCTCCAAGCTTTCAATTCATATTTACTGATGTCACCTTCATCAATTTGGATACGCAAAATGCCATGTTTATACTTCAAGGAATCATTGGATAGATCAGAGATAGTTAAATAAGGTTTCTCTTTCCAAATCTGAGTTTCTCGGACATACCAAACATTTAACTTTCACTGGCTGATGGTTGCTGTCTAAAATTGTATCTGTATTTTACATTCCCAACATTCCTGTGCCCGTATATGGATCAAAAAGATTGTTAGGAATAGTTGAAAGGTGCTAAAACATTATGTGGCTAGATGTATACACACATTTCGGTTAGCAAAATAAATGAAGTGGGAAAATAAAAGGCTGTTATGCACAAAAGAGAGTTCTTTCGTGAGTCTCAGAGAGAATTCCTCAGACAATTTAAGCCGTGATCAGTAACAAGTTTTGCCACAGCTCTGTCTTCACATATAAACAGTACCATAACACACCAGTGAGGCTTTACAAAAAGGTGATGAAAGTAGTTGTGCTCTTTAAAAGGAAAGAAAAAAGAGAAAGCCCCAAGCTTTCCCTGCGATTCCTAAAGACATTTATCTATCATTCATACACAGGGCACTGTCCTGTAAAAGCTTCTGTGTGCACTGGGGCCTGAGAAGTTCTTACTGGCACTGCCATGCTGGCTCACTGTGAGTGTTTCTCGGCTCCCTTTTGCCAATGTTTTTGCCCACCTGGCCCATGACATCAGAGATCCAGGCAGTGATCTGTGTGCTGGTGCAGAATCTTAGGCAAGTTAACTGATTGCCCTGCTGACATGAAGTTTTAATTCCCTTCTGTTGCCCGTGCATGGACTTGTGGTGGGAACTTGGTGGGCAGTTCTCTGAGTCTGTGGAAAGGATGGAGCATCCCAACAATGGGCAAATACAGACTGAAAACAGGACTAATTGAAAGCGTTAATGTTGAGAATTCACTGGTTTCTCCCAAGTGGCTTTGGGGAATACGAGGTGTGGTTGTGGGTTTTCTGAATGTAAATTTGTTTCTAAATAAGAAAAAAAATAAAATCACGGGGAGAGAAATAAATAGTTGATGAAAATGAAACTATATAAATTTCTTAAACGGATGGAAAAACACAGACATGCACACACAAAAAATGAAAATACGGTTTTTGTGGTTTTATGCAGGTTATTTTGTCTGGCTTGGAAAAAGATAGTAGTGTTAGGTTAGAGCAAATTCATCCTGATAAAGCATACATATTTTTTGACAAATGTATTATCTCTTTAGATTATGGGATTAATAAGATACATTGTCCCCCGGAAAATGCGTGCACTCATGGAGAACCTCATTGGCATCGCTGCACAGAGGTGAGTTCAAAAGGCCAGACTTTCAAAAAAGGTTTTTTGAGACTGTGCAGGCAAAATTGTTATTTGAAACCATAGAACTTTGCATTTTCATGATTTAGAGTGGGTGACTGTGCTCTTACTGAAGTTATTTGCACGCTTATTTGTGTAGAGATATGAACGGAAAATGCAGATTGCTCCAAGTTTGACTTTGCAAGTCCTGTTTGTTTCTGTCGCCTCATTGCGTGGGGGGAGATGAGAATCACAGGGTGGTTGGGGTTGGAAGATCATCTGGAGATGATCCAGTCCAACCCCTACCCAGGCAGGGCCACCCGCAGCAGGTGACACAGGGACATGTCCAGGTGGGGTTGGGATGTCTCCGGAGAGGGGGACCCCACAGCCTCTCTGGTGTGTTCCCTACTGTTTGCTTAATTAATGGTGTTCAAAATAACATTGACAGTTTTACTTTCAAATCATTCAAGTTATCCTTATCGATATTATTAGTATTTATGGTGGAGGCACTATGATATAATCTGACACTTCTCCCAGACACTGAAATATTTAAGGTTGTCTGGGGATTCTGGAATGCCCATATAATCATGAAACACTTATTGTCTTTATCTGCATATCTAAAATTCATCAATGAATAAAAACAGAGAGGGAAATATTCTAAAAAAGTAAGGAAAATATTATCCTGCAGTAATCTATAGTTGCTTTCTTTTATCTATTTAAGATGCTTCAATTCACTTTGTTAGCAAATTTCTCTTGACAGGCACACCTATTTATTATTACTAAGCATCCTTTTTAGGAATGTCTGAAATGACAGGTGTATTGTTTTAAATAAGATCATAGAGTTAATTTTTAACCACACAAGCAGTGCAGTAAGAATAGAGTGAACAAAACATAATTAATAGTTTTATGCCATTCGTCAGGATCATTTCAGTTGCTGCCAGCATGTGCCAAATGCAAAAATGTTTTGACTTCAATTAAAAATTTTAAACAAGATTAAACCTGTTGTCATTGAAAAGATAGGACATATATATATATTTCTTGGTATTGTGTGTATTCCTGAATATTGGCGTATCTACAGGCATCAATTGTCACTGGGAGAGCAGAGGTGTGTGAGAACTTTGCCTCTTCTTTCACAAAGCAGATTGTAACAGCTGTTCCTGCATCCCCCCCATTTATAGTAAGGCAACATCCTTCTCCCCTGGAAAAGGAATTAAAAAAACTAGCACCACATCTGTATTTTGCCTGTTACAGAGAAATTATGATATCACAGCCATTGATATCCCAGTATATGTTGTTCATGAAGGAACAATTTCACACTTATTTTCATTTTGTTTTGTTTTTTTTTTAATTGCTTAGGGGTTTTTATTATTTTTAGAAAATAATTGCGTCATGTTGCACAATATCTATATTATTGCTGCCTCGCTAGACAGGACTTTATCATTGGTGGGGGGACCATGCTGACTTATTGTCACAGCGAAGGATATTTTAAACACCAGAGACCTGTTTCCTCCTGAATTTGTGGCTGGGCAGTTTGAGTCTGGCCACCAGTGCCACCTGAGCAATTTGAAACTAAAAGCACAACCTAGAGGAAAAAAGTAGTGCGTGTTGTCTTAAGCTCCTATTTAGTAAAACACTTAAGTGCTTATTTAACTTTAAACATGCCTGAACCATATTAATTCCTTATTAATTGCTGATTTGTTAATTTGAGTGGATTTATTAAATGGAAGGCTTCAGAAATGCAGAGCCCCCATAGGATGATGGGGCTGAGGAGGATCCAGGCTGAATAACTCAGCGAGTTGCCCGAAGGGCTCCCTGCTGCCTGTGTACTCGGGCACACACCACCAGGAATATCTCCTGGGGGAGCCCTGCAGTGGATGGGGGAAATGTCAGATTATTTGTGAGCAGGCTGGCACCTTTGATGTGATGTGCTGCAGAACCCCCAGTGCCCCAAAAACTGTGTCCTGAGCGAGGTCCCCACCGCTGGGGCTGTGGCAGTGCAGGGCCCCACCAGGCTCTGTCCTCGTAGGGTCGGAGGTGGCTCAAAGAATCGACACGTCCTGTTCCAAAAACAGGACAGGACCTTTATGGTATCAGAGGCTGCGGTTCTTATAGACCTGAGTGTGGACACATGTCCAAGGACCACTGGTTTCTCTGTACATGAATAATTCCTAACTGGACACACAAACCAAGCGTGTCGGTGAACATGACCCATCCCTTTAGAGACCGGGTTTCCATTCTGCTGTCACAGCCTTTCCTTCCGTGCTCATCACCCCGACGTGTGCAGAAGGTTCCCAGCATAGTCCGGCTGTTCCACAGAGACCCCAGGCCAGCTGGAGTCTCCCCGCACAATGCTCCACCTCGAAGCACTGTGGACGTTACCAAGCTCTGCAATATTAGCAGGAGTTTGGAATAGAGACCGTGTTCTGCTCCCTTCCCTACATTGCTTAGCTCTGAGAGTTAGATAAGCAGCAGATGGTAGAGTCTTGTGCAAATGCGTGGCATTTTCAAATTAACTTAAATACTCTGGATGTGACTGTGCCATGAAACAGCATTGTGAATTGTGGGCGTGCACTTGGAGATATGCAGTGAGGACTGTAACCTCTAGTTTTTCTAGCTGTCACTTTGGCTTTTGATCTCTGATCCACTTCTGGAAGAGAAACTCTTCTTTAGGTTGTGAACTTAGTTCAGTAGAAATGGGGGAAGAGAGATTATCTGGATTGAAAACACTAGCAACAATAATAACAATTGAAAAATACTTATATGAGGGCACATATAATAGAAATGGGGAAATCATCATAAATTTTACCTCTCAGGCTACTAGAAATATTTGCATTTGCTAAGGTACGGGCTGCTACAGGGGGGGAAAAAAAAAACCACCTTAATGAAATGCATTTGGACCCTTGGAAAAATAAATGGAAAACTGGTCAGTGTTGAGCATAGGTTAAAATTAACAGGGCTCCCAGAGACTTGGGATTAATAGTGATCTATTCAGTACATTTATTGAATTTATTTACATTGTAAAGGGTAAAGTGAAGGCATGTATGGAACGCAAGATAAAAGGCAAAAAATATAGATGACAATTTTTGCTTGGTCAAGTCCATGGAAACCCCCAAGGAATTCTGGATGTCTGACTGATTTAGGCAATTAGGGAGCAGAAATTCAAATATACTCAGTTTTGACAAATTTCCTGCAATGTAAGTTGTGTGGAATTATTTGCAGTATTCATAACCATTGATTGAATTGTAAATTAGCTGTGACTACTTGATAGAAAGAACTTGAGTGAAATTCAGATCCTCCTGAAGTCTCTGGGAGTTTTCCCTTTCATTGGGGATGGGGTTTCCCCATGATCATCATTGCTGCAGACAGCTCAATAGAAAAGGCTGCTCAGTTCACAGTGGTGGTGGTCTGAGCAGCAAGCAAAATGTTGGATGGATAAAGAATGGGTCGGAAAATAATACTGCAAATATTATAATACCTGTCAGCGATGTCCTCTTGCCTTGAACACACTGTTGAATTCATACCTTTCTGCTTGAAAACGTATAGCTCGTAAATAGAAAGAATAAAGCAATAGTCATAAAAAGTATCCAGAAGCACAGAGAGTTTTACATGCAGAGAATGCAAAAGGGGAGTTTGGTTTAAGTGAATGAGAGGGTAAGTAAGGTTTTGTAGGAAATTAGTGATTTACACAAGGTAAATGTGATCTATCTCTTGGCCTTGTCCCACAGCGCAAACAACCAAGTGTGCCAGCAAACTGAAAATGGGTAGGAGGAGGTTTTGATGTTTTGCAGGAGGTGACTTAAAACTGAAGGAAGTCATTGGAGTGAAAAGTGTCGCAGGATTAGTAAACAAACAAAACTGGGCGTCCGTAAGGTGATTCTCACAGATGCAATGCAATAAAGGAGGAAAGCACGAACTAATACTTTTGGTTTGACAAAGTTTCCGGTCCCTCTTTGGGCTATTGATGATTTTGTTCTTCTTTTCAGCGAAGCCTGGAGCCCGTTTGCGGTGGGCTGCGGGATGGGAGGTGTCTGTGGCTCGTGGGGCTGCAGGCGGGTACGGCTGAGGACAGAGGGACAGGCTGCCCCAGCCTCGCAGGGCAGTGCCAGCCACTGGTGCCTTCCCTGCCTGCGGAGAAGGGAAACTGCTCCTGGAGGGGCCTCCCGAGCTGGGCAGCTCTGTGGAGGTCCCTGGGCTGAAGGAGGAGTCTCATCTCCCCGTCAGAGCTCAGGGGAATCTTCAGCCTGTGATGGAAAGTAAGATATAAACTTACATACTCATCTTTTGCATATTGACAATAAATAAAGCCCTGAAATAGAGACTACAGGCTCTTCTGGTAGATAACTCGAGCCTCCAAATGTTCTATTTCGGCTTTTCAAGTAAAACACGTTCTGGTTTGATGAATGCTTGTGCCACACAATGTAGCAGGAGTTGGTTCATGAGGTCCAGACGCTGCCAATGTGCAAGTTTTGCTTTTATTTTTCCAGCAAGAAATTCTTTCAGGTGTTCTCTTCTATGACACAATACAGTTTCCTGCACAAAACAGTAGAAACAGCTTAGAATAGCTAGAAATGCTTAATGATGAGCGTGGTTCACAGCTGAAGCATTACCAGTGGAATAGCTTGCTTACTGATTTGTTGCCAGGTAGCGAGCCAATTAGCAGTGCTGGTTATTATTTACTTTTCATGCTATATATCACTAGAATTGTGTTGTTGATTTATCATTTATATTGTTGTATTGTCAGCATAATTTATTCAGATCATGCTGAGATACCTGGGAAATTAAGTAATAAAGAGAATGGCATGGAATATGTCTGTATTCAGAGATATTTACTTTGCTTTTAATGAGAATGCATGTTCAGGTAAAACATAGATCATTTAGCTATTAAATTGTTTTTTAAACAAACCTGTTAAAACTTTATGCCTTGGATTTTCTATAAATAAAAAGGCTTGGTTTCAATTCCAATCTGATTCTTACAATTAAATAAGTCACTTTTTACAGGTTATGTTAAACAGCATACCAAGTAATTGTGCCAACTTAGTTGATTAGTGATTTGCAGGAAGCTGTGCTAGTTGATATATGATTGAGGTATTCAGTGTTCTTTCTGTATTTGGTGCTACTATGATTTTTGGGGTTTTTTTTTTTGCAAATGCTAACATAGCTTTTTATGGGAAATCCTTTATAATCCCTTCTATTTATTAAAAAAAGGATAAAAAAATTGAAAGTCTATATTATAAATGAAATAAACATTTTGTATATATTCAGCTGACCAGAAGAGGCACCATGTTGACTTCAGAATGCTTTTTGTGCGCTTTTTTTCCTTAGGGGGAATAGAACTTTTCAAAGGTCATTTTATAATCCCTTCCTTTAGTCATCCTATGAAGTCCTTTTAGACTCTTTTGACTGACAGATGGGAGGAGGGTATGCTGGTGGTGTGTGTTCAGTAGGTGGGCTCCAGTTAGGAATGGTTCTCTTGAGAGCATTCCATGCAGGAAAAATGGCCTGGTAGTGGTTGTGCTTTTCTGTTATGACAATGGTGTCTCTTCATAAATTTGTGAAAATTAACTTCTACATTAGGCAGTAATTCAAAGCAAAGTGGAAGAGGATATTATTTTTCTTAAGCTATTAAAACTCACTAATCTCTCTTGGTTTGATTTTAGTTTCTATTTCTGTTATTAAGGGTAGCTCTAACACACGTGTAGAACCACAAAAAACCCTCTTTCTTCCAGTATCTCTGGACACAAGAATGACCCTAACCAGCTCTGCTGAATCCAGCACTCGAGTTTTTGTGTCGTGCTTTCCAGTTTTCACCCCACTGTGACCCTCCTGGGTAAGCTCAGAGCTGAGGATGAAGAAGCCCAAGGAGCAAATGAAAGTGATCTTTAAGCAACCATCTAATCTCCTGCTTACTGAATTTTAGTTGATCATGTTTGTATATATGTGGTATGCAGAAATTTTTATACGCCTTCAGGAATGAATAGGGGAAAAAGTTTCTGTTCAAGGAGAAAATCTCCAGAGCAGTGGTTCTTAATTAAATAATCTCTGATAACCCCCTGTATGAATTTTCATACAAGGTTGAGAATCAGGGTGTATGATGGTATTCATGGAAAATTTAAAGGAAAACATGCCTTTTGAGCTGGAATCCTTGCTGTCACATGGCTCACACCAGTGTGGATCAATGATATGTTTTTACAGTTAAAAAGTGGGAAGGGAAATTGAAATGATACCTGTTTCATCTCATTGCTTGTAGCAGAAGGCAGCCTGTATTTTGTTTGCAACTTTGTGTGACAGAAGCACAGGACTTGCTGTAAGCAGGTGTAACATTTTCAGAACTGGAAATCATGGATGTACTGTGGGTTTTTTGTTAAGCTCAAAGTTAAATGATATTCAAGGTATGTGCACTCAGTTGAATTATGCAGAGGCTGAAGAATCTTGTACATTAGGAATTAGGGGACCTCTGGTAAAATATCATGTTAATACACAAGGATACTTCATTCACTTGTTTTGACAACCACAGTTTAGTTTCAATCAGAAGTTATTCATGAACTGTGAGTGCACTCAAGGCATATTTTATGAAAATACTGGAATCTGAACTCGAGGCAAGGCAGCATTGTGTGATAAAATATTGGGAGCTTGTGTGCTTGGTGTCCACGTGCAGAAGGTGGAAATACTCCTTTATTTTTGCCATGAGAAATGAGAGTTAGCTGGGAGTGAATGACTCTCCACTGCACAGGTTTGCTGTGTCTGCTGTGAATCTTCCAGGAGGACAGCAGGTTTTCTGCTCTCCACATTTCTCCTGAAACCTCTGCATGTCATTACACAGTTGAAACAGAATACGTGATGGGCTGTAGGAAGCTGTAGCATTATTCCATCTGTGAGAGGAAAAAAAAAAAAATCACTTAAAATGCTCTTAGCAGTGTTATTTGAGATTCACAGGATCTCTTCTCATTTGAATGATAAATGTCAAATTCCCACAGAACCCACCCCTTATTCTCTATAAATATAATGGCAAACATTTGTCCATGGCAGTTAGTGGTTTTTGTATTTAACATTATAATATTGATGAAATTCCAGTGCTTTGTTTTGATGTTATTTACTACAGAAGTCAATGGCTTAACCAAAAGCTGATTCCTTTAGGCAGAAAATTTGCTTCCCCACATTCTAGACTTCATGGTGTTTGTCCTTTGGAACTTGGATAATGTGTGTTCCACGTCTCAGACTTCACTAGTCTGTCTCAGGATTTCATTAAAATTAGTGGGACTATTGGCATGTTTCTGAGCGTGTGTGCCCTTCTGTGCTGATTCTGTTAACGTGTTGCTCCCAGTGTTTTTTCCTGCAATGGATAGTCAGAATGCACCTTGGAAAGCCACATGACAGCTTTCTTTGATCAGGTCTCTTCACCCTGCTGAAGGTACCAGTTGTTGGTGACAAATTAGTGGATTATTTCTGTACTGTGTTTCCATGTACATATGGAAGCAGGAACCGATCCTGAGAACACACTGAAATCTCTGTTTTTTGGATTTTCTTCAAAGCAGCTTGTGTATCACTAGCAGTGCTGGAAATCTTTTCAGTAACTCTGGATGAACCCTAGATAAGATAGTCCTATGTCTTTAACTAGGGGCTAACTACACTTTGTATTAGGAAACCAAATAAATACTTGACAGAATATATCATGTTAATTTATGCTAGTTTTATCTTGGCTTTCTTCTCCAGGAAAAGCCAGTTTTGAACAGAACAGGTCTTTTTCAGTTGTACACTGTGGCTTCTTGTTGAGCTGATTTATATTAAGTCTGGGTTGTTTGCTCAAATTTTCTGTACTATGTCAGGTACAGATAGGATAAAAGTGCAGAAAATACTCAGAAATATCCAGTTGCCTTTTAATCCCTTTATTTCCTTTTAATAATATTTTCTTTCCTTAGTTCTTGACACATGAGTTTTAGTACTTTGTTCTCCTGATCAGTGTTGCATTAAACCTACAGAGTCTGGTGAGAAATACTCATTTTGGAATGCAACAGTCAAACCAGAAGTTTATTTTGTGTTGAAATGTGAACTACTAAGGAGGTCATCAGAGCCACTGTGTGAAGGAGAACTGTCCTTTTATAAGCAGATTTGAGAAAGAGAGGAGTCAGATAGGATTCATGAGAGTGATGAATAGGAGAAGAGGAAATGTAAAAGAGAAGTTTGCACATTACAGACCAAAGTAGATAGGATGATAAGAAAGATAGCATTGTTTGGGTGGAGGTCATGATTTTACCATGATTTATAGAGTTTTTCAAAATTCAGAGCAAAGCTGTGTTGACTCATGACTGTCAATATCAACACATCTCTTACGAATCCAAGCCAGAAAGGTTTATGAAGCTCTGGTGCAAGGCAGAAGGATGGATAGGACTATAGTGTGTCACACCCCCATCCACCCCTCCTCCCCTTTCTGAATATATCTGGAGAATTCAAAAAGTTTCAACTTCAATCATCATTTTATCAGAGATAAAATAATGAAGTCAAAGTTGAAAGAGAGTTTTATGCTGTCCCTGGCTTCTTTTCCTTTACCAGAATGATTCAGGCCAATATTTCTTGAATAAGGAAGAACAGTGGCTCATGCATACTCTCTTCATGTTCCCAGCACTGTTGGCTTATTTTTTTCCCGTATAAAATCCTTCCCTTGGATGTACATCCAGGACAATGTGTGCTGTACTGAAGCAGATCTGTTTAGCTGAGGCTGAAATCTCGGGTCAAGAAGTCTTTAGGAGAGGAAAAGAAATCCCTTATTTCACTTTACAGTTCCTTATGAAAAAAAAAAAAAAAAGAGGTTGGCTTCTAGTTGATTTTGTTGCTTCCACTGCCCTCTACTCTTTCCTATTGCTTCTTCAACAAGTGTAAAATAGAAGTGAAACTGAGTTTTGGGAGCATCTCCGGCATAGCTGGCTCAGTTACCAAATTCTGATTTACGGAACTGCTCAGTAACCATATGTCTTGTTGGTGTGCAGGAGTCTGAACTCCTCCCTAAAAAGCTGATGGAGCCCTAATGTCAAATCATTATCTACTGGGTCTGTGGAGATCAATGTGGGGCCGTCCCAGTGTTTGGAGGGTGGGTCTTAATGGTGCTCTGAGGGTAAATGTCAATAAAAAGGTGAAATGTCTGCTTAAAGGTACCACTCTCAACCAGCTGTTTAGTCACTTAATATCTTAACCATTTATATTTGCTGCACTCTGGAAATACTGAAAAGCATAGAAAAATAAGTGAAGGGTTAAATTAAGAAACACTGTTATTTTGTTTACAAACACAATGCTGCCATTCTGTTTCAAAAGTCACTTGCTAATCTGGGAGCTTGGTCTCCCTGGGTGAAGACCAAATGAGCAGGATTATCCTTCTGCACTCAGCCCCCCATGAGCTGTGGCATAAATAGGGGAGTGTGAATAGGCCGTGTTTAGCATCTCTGGACTGATGTGCTCTGTGTATCAACAGATGAGTCTCTGCTTGGTCTTCTGCACCTCATGCTCTTTGACATCACCATAAATTCCTTTTGTGTTTTTATGAAAGCTGTAGAAAAGAAGTGGCACAGCACTGGAAACCTTGGTGCAACTTTTCTCTTTGTGTTTAACTGTAAAATTCTGTTTTTCCTGCACTGCTGTAATTTTAGGGCTCTCTTTATAATTTTGGTATTTAAGCCATCCTTGCATATTGTGTTCTATTAGTTAAAGCATTAGTGCTCTTTTAATTTACCTGTGAAGAAGAAAATTACATTACCATGTGTGTTTGATTCTGCTACAGGATCTTTCTCAAGTCTTATGACCATAAAGTACAGGAAAAGCCCTTGGAATAAAAATCATCTTGAAATTCCATGGGTTTTCCTGGCAAGTACTCATGCTATAAAAACTGTTCCAGAAAGAGTTGAGTTTTTGTAGTTTTCTGTCTTAACGTATCCTTCAGGAAAAGAGTATCTTCCCATCTCTTCGGGGTGTGATAGCTTCCAAATGTATTGTTGTCTGAACCCTTGATTAAACAAAATGGTGCTGATTGCAGCAGGGTGGCTAAATGTGGGCAGAAGTGGCTATTGCAGCCTGCTCAGGAGGGAGTCATTTATCAAAGTTTTATCTGATTTCAGAGGCATTAGATTTATCAGTCACAGTTTATAAATGGCACGTCATCAGGATGAAACTGGAGCAAGTGCTGCTGTAAAGCAAGTGTGAACATCCTCTGCAGATGCACTGTGTCCTTCCACTGGGGGGGATGGCACAGAGCAACCCTGGGCAGGTTGGTTAGTCCTGGAATTGTTTGGATGTTGTTTCGGTGTTCAAAGCTTGATTTCTGCTTCTCACCCAACTCAAAAAAATGTTTAAAATCGAACTGTGGGTGGGAAAAGCAAAGCCATTTGCTACAATGCATAGAAATATACAGTAAAATGTGCAGAAAGGCACAGCTGGAAAGGCTGAAGGTGTATGGGCCAGAAGGTCCCCGAGTGCCAGGGGGTGCCAGGGGATGCCGGGGGTGCCAGGGGGATGTCAGGGGATGTCAGGGGGTGCCAGGGGATGTCGGGGATGT
>VWZG01008225.1:439354-449424 GCA_013396735.1 Grallaria varia
ATGTCGGGGGGTGCCAGGGGGTGCCAGGGGATGTCAGGGGTGCCAGGGGATGTCGGGGGCAGCAGGGCAGGGTCTCTTGGCCAGGGCTCATCGAGGGAACAGGGCAGTGGGGGCAGCCCAGCCTGGAGCATCAGGCACCTGCCTGGGGTGGGACCAGCTGAGGGTCAGGCTGGATGTCACCCTGATGGGTGGGGGACAGAGACAGCCCCAGGGTGGCCAGGCAGGGCCAGGGAGCCTCAGTGTCCTGGCAGGTCTCTTTCCCAATGAAATGGGCAGTTTGTCCAGGGGGTTTCCAAACCACAGCAACTTCTCTGATAAGCAAGGAAGTGAAAGGCATACCAAATAACACTAGAAAATATTACAGTAGAAAATATTACAGCAAAATAACTCATTGGCATCCGAGAAAAGGATTTCAAGGAAGCCTGCCTGATCAGAGAAACAAACCTCCTTGTACCCAGCCTGGCTGAGGGTCTTAGATTGGAGTGTTCGGATGATGCAACCATTTGAGAGTGAAGTGCAATATGCAGGGAGTTTTATTAAACTTAAAAACATCCATTTGAGCCTAAGTTAACCTTGGGGGTTCTTTAGCCAGTCTAAGAGGTAAAAGCACTAAATCCACAGTGAAACAGACACTGACTACTCACTGAGGTTCTGAGTATGTTTTAAAAATTTTAGGACTCAATTCTGTATTTGCAAACTTGAACTCCAAATAGTTTATTAATGGTGAGGAGATTGTTTTAGAACCTTGAAAGCATATACAACTTCTTTAAGTGATTGTGAAGGTAAATCTTATTGTCTGGGGAAATGACTTCTGCACAGCTATTTCTTTTATTGCAGTGCTGAATGTGAAGGCATTACTCACTTTAATAAATCCTACTGTATCTCTCAGTCTGTGTAGGCTGATATAAATATCTCCAGTTATGTCATATTACCACCTTTGTACAGCTAATGTTACATTCTTGATGACTGGTGGCTGATAAATGCAAAACCTCATTTGGTTTGTGAGTGATTGAATGCTAACACTGTTTAGATTTCTTAATATACTTGTATTAGCATGAATAAGTAATGAGCGTGCCAGGCTTTTTTGAATATTTGATTGTATCTTTATAATGGATTTGTGTCTCTCTCTTTGTGCTAATGTCATTGTAACTTTGTTGGTGTCATAACTCCAAACCTTGGCAATCGATCTTTATCAGAATATCTTAAGTCAATTACCCTCTCATGGCCAAATTACTGTGTCATAATACTTTTCTTATAAAAGTATTCTGCATATTGCATTTAGGATACAAATAGGTACTAATTCTATCTGCAGTATATTTCTCATTTCCTCTTTGTGGCTTCTATGAGTGTATCGACCTGTGCTGTCTCTATAAGCACACATGTCTGAATACATGAAACATTAATGCTTCTCTTAGACTGGCTGACCCATAAGACTTAAATTCAGCCATCCTTCATGTGCCCTAGACTTCTGCTGCTTCTAAAAAAGCTAAGCTCTAATGTTTACCATTTCTTGGAAATTATAAGCCATAATTTTGGATAGTGATTAGTGTAGGAAGAAAGTATTTGTTTGTCAGAGACGTCTAGTTGTTCTAATATCCTAAAAATCATGCATTTGCAGTACAGTGGATTTTCTTTCATCATCCTGCAGCATGTTTACTGACGGATTTCATGTAACAAGTAAAGGAATTGGAAGGAAGTCTGGTTTTTTGCAGCTTCTTAGTGGTTCCCAAATATATATTGCTTTTTCTATGAGAACATACTCAAAGAGAAGAGTGCTAGCTCAGTGATCCTGGCACAGGCAGGGGATTGTCTGGGCATACCTTGTTCTGTCTCAGGGTTTCTCAATATGTGCTTCTGTCCTGAGCGGCCAAACTTACCCAGTTCACCCCTGGAACTACTTTTGGTTATAGAAACTTCAGAACTTGCTGTGTGAATTTCCATTCGTGACAGACCTAAAGCGCTGCTGGTTCATGGCACGTGTTGGGTCGGTACTTTCACGGTGTTCCTGTGGGAGATCTGAAACCCATTGCCTGCTTTAATCAGCAGAACCCGTGGGAGCTGGGATATGATGCTACCAGAGGTGGGTCTGCCCCTCCCCTTTCCTTGACAATCAGCTGGCCAAAATGCTTTCCATTTTTGAAGCTAAATTAATCAAAATACACTAATGATATTGTAAAACAAAGTAACTCTGGAACAAGACACAAACAGAACTGCTGAATGAAGGGAAAACCCCACAAAAGGGGAATAAAATAAATTACTCCTGCCTGCCAGGGACTGGATAAGTGATAGTCCTGTTCTATTTTGCTTTCCAGTCTATTGCCTTAGTGGCTTCTGGATTAAAACAAACTTCACACATGCTCTCTGATTCCTAGAAAATGTCTTTCTGTCTCAGCTCCAAGTCTTGGATCTGCTCCATGATGCTGACAGACCCCTTCTTTTCCCTGGAAACTTCAGGCTGGCTTTTGCTGCGAGCTGTGCCCCTGCTGTCCCCTCTGTCCTGCTCTGCCTGCTGTGCCTGGGCTGGCAGGGCTGAGGGTTCTGATGCTCCAAGGGCTGGCACAGAGGTCCCCTCCTGCTCCTGGTCGGGGCTCAGTGTGGTCACTGGGCAGGGCAGTCACACAGCCTTTCACTTGCTGCCCGTCCACCCAACATTTCAAACGCTCCATTTGCGGTTCTTGGATGGTAAACTCTGAGGAAACCCATCCAGTTGTTCTCTGTGTCACAAACTGCAGGGTGGGCACAACATCTTGGTCTGCTTTGTGTCCGAAAATGAGGGTGTGGTATATGGATAACAGGGAATTTTAATATTTTACATCATACAGTGCAGGAGAATGTTGTGATTAACAAAGGAGAACCTGAGCAAATGGCCTTCGTGCCCCAAAGTATTCTCCATCTGCACCGAAGGGAGTAAAAATGCATCCTGAGAGTTTGGTCCTTGTTTTCCTCCTTGCTCCTTGTATTCCAGGAAGAAGTTATGGAGGGTACTTGCCAGAAGCCCATGTAGGTCCATCCCTTTTCTCGCAGAGTTGAAATGTGCTGTCAGGGTGTGCCAGGATGAGCCCAAGGGACTGTTGCAGGAAGCCACAATGAGAACACTTGGAATCACGCAGACTTTCACAGACTCATCAGGGACTAATTCCAAGGTAAAACTTGGTGAACCTTCCTCACCTGTTGTTTTGCAGCTCCCGCTCTCCCTTCCCTTGGGCTGCCAGCCTTTGTTCCCTGATTGTGTTCTCCCCCTGCGTTCCCTCTTGCTCACCATCTAGTCAGGCCTGCTTCTCTTGGGTCTTTATTCCATGGACTCATGTCCCACTTTTCAGCCACAAGCAACATGCTGTCTGGATCAACAACAGCTCACATGGAGTTTTGCATATCTTGTCCTATTAGAGCAAGCCATATATTTTGTAGTTTAGTAGAATTATGTGGGAGAATCAGAAGGGTCACATCTCCCTCTGTTTTTCGCAGAAGAAAATGAATGTGGTATAGTTCATATTGATGCCAAGTACATAATCATATTTCCCTCCTACTTAGGAAACCTTAGCCTCAGAATTTTATGGTAGATGAGCAGATGCATTGCATGGGATGTTTTCCAGATTCCTTTTTAAAAATCTGAGTCACTCGTGTTTGCCATGCAAAGTCCTTTACTCTCTAACAGTGTCACTAGACCATTTGAATATTCACCAGAAAACAAGCTGAGCAAATTACTGGACTGAATAGAAAATTTTTAGTTGTTTGTCATTCAAGTTAACAAAGTGACGTGGGTGTCAAAAGTAAAAATTCTAAAAGTATGATCCCTATTTGCTCCTGGTTTTCAACAAAAAGCTTTCTGTTTTTTTTTTCTTGCTGGATTATGCACAGCCCTGACCTTTGTGATGGCATTGGATGGGCCAAGTCTGATAATTTGAAGGTTTCATAAGCTTTTTCATTTGAAAGAAAGATAAATAAAATCGAGCTAGTGGACAGTTTCAGTGCATACCTAATTGGACAAAATTTCTGTATCACTACAGCGTTTCTGCAACATTTTGTATTTGCTGTGTTGAGCATCTCTCCATTAAGAAGGCTGAATTTTGTGGGTCCCTTTCTTGGTGCTGTCTGCTGTGCAATGAGCATCCCTGGGTGCTGGCCAGATGTGCAGGGTTAGCCCACAGGTCCTCCTCTTCGAGCAGGTTTGTTCCAAAGAATATCAAGAACTTGACTTTTCTTGAGTCTTGAATACTTGCTGCAGTTTGCCGTGTGAATACCTTCACGTGTACGATGATTTTAGTGAGGATCAACTCAGATTCCATTAATTCTCTGAAGATTCCAGATAAGTTCTGGCTGGTGAAAACTATCTGGTCTGCTAACTTTAGAGGAAGAACTTCGGGACATTTTGTAAGAATATGGTTTTGATGAACTGTGTGTATATGAATTCTGGGAATAAAAAATTATTCAGATTAGTTCATGGCTTAAAACAGCATGATAAGCATTCAGCTCCGAAAAAGAAATTAAAAGTTTTACTGCTATGTCCATATACATATTACTCTTCTTTCACATCTGTTTTGTATTTTTGTATTTTCCCAGCACTTTCTGAGCCACAATTCTAATTCCAATTGTGGTTTTATTAAATGAGCTAGAAATAGATTGGCCTCGGTGCAGGTGAAAGCAACATCTGGCTTGCTAATGTTATGGTTGTCAGAGAGTGAGGACAACTTTTCTCTCTGATGTAATGTCTTCCTGAAATGAAGAAAAAGGAAAAAAAGTATTTTGTTCAGGGGCCCTTTGTCTGTGAAAGGGCTTTATTGAGGGTATACCCTTATAGAACGTATTTTCGAGTATCTTCTTAAATGCTAGCAACCTAAGATACAAACTTTAGTCACAGGAGAGAAACCCCAGTTTCTTAATGAATGGATAACGTTTCATTCATGCCATTTGAATAATTTGGTAAATGAAAGCTTGGCAAAGGCTTTTTTAAAAAAGAAGACTTGACAATGCTCCCCTTTACCCGGTGCAACTAAACTTGCTGATGAGCCTTTCTGGGCTCAAGGTCTCTGGGTGGGAGCAGGGCTGGGCAGGGGCAGGCAGGGCAGGGGCAGCAGGGCTGGGCAGGGGCAGCAGGGCTGGGCAGCAGGGCTGGGCAGGGGCAGCTGGGCCGGGCAGGGGCAGCAGGGCTGGGCAGGGGCAGCAGGGCTGGGCAGGGGCAGCAGGGTCTTGCTGCTCTGCCTGGTGAGACCCATCACAGCCCTGGTCCTAGACCTGGGTCTGGCTCACAGAGCCCCAGTACTGGAGTCACACAGAGAAAGCTCATTCTTACTTTTTCAAGAGCTATCTTCTTTAGTGTTTGATGTTTATTCTGATTGATGTCTGTCACATCTGGGGAGGAGACAGGCTACCTGCTCCTTTAGAGAATGCCTTTCTGCAATGCACCTTCTCTTGGGGCACAAAACGATCTGTATGGCACAACTACAGGCCTTAAAAATAAGACCCAAGTGGCTGAGGATGATAAACTTTGGAGCTGGGCAGCTCCAGGTTCCTGGCTCTGCAGCAGCCAACTCTGTGAGCTTTCACTTATTTCCCAGCCCAGATATAAACTGGAAACTATGTCCTAGGAAAAAAAAAAAAAAAAGGTTTTTTGTTGGCTACCTGTTAATTTTTTATTTTTTTTCTAATAAACTGTGTTATTCCTGTAGTGAACTTCTCTGCGAATTGTCATGACACCCTTTTCCCCTTAGCTGGAAAACTTTATTTAGTTCAGTAGTATGTTAGGTTGTTAAGTTTGAAATTTAGTGGCTGTTTTCCTTAGGAACTTATTGATTTATATGTTGTAAACTTCTCTGGGTGAGCAAAAGACTTTTTTTCTCAAGTTCCTTGGCAGAATGGTTTCTCCTGTATGTCCCCTGGTTGAAAATTCCTCCTCCATTTGATTACTGAAAGACCATTATCAGCTCTTCTTTTCCTCTCATGATATAAAAGCATCTTGGAAGAAGTTAATTAGCAGTCTGTTCTTTTCCATATTTAAAGGTTTTTTAAAAAATCTGTTTAGTTCCTGGGAAAAGTCTATATTAAAATAGAGTATTGCATAGAAAAACCACTTGCAGATAATAGTTCTGAGGTAAAAGACACAACAAAGAAACCAGTGACTTTCTGTCTGTTTTACTTGGGATGTATAGTAGGCATTTCCATGGCGATTAGTGTTTTATAAATGCCAGAGATAAATGGCCACAAGAAACTGCTGTAAACAGCAATAAGTATTGAAGTAAAGGCTTAAAGAAGCCTCCCAGCTTCCCCTGGTGATTCACTCCCTGCGAAACTGCAACTTGTGGACCTGCCTGACCAAGCTAAAAAGCTCACCCGTAGTGCTTATATTATTTTCTAGCCACCTGACATGTCTATATTTTCATTTAATTGAAAAATACATATCATCATTCAGTAGCTCGAATTGTATCAATACATTTGTTATAATGTTGGCAGCGTTCATTATGAAAATGCCCTATGACCAGCCCACGAGTGATGGAGAAGGTCCCCTGGAAGGCAGAGCCTGTCTCAGGTCCCGGCGCTGGAGCGCCAGCCCGTGTTGTGTCAGCGGGCAGGTTTCCAAGGCGAATGAAGCTGGAACGATGACATTGTTGGCACCCGTCAAGTAAGGTAAAGTCTTTTTTTTAATTAAAAGCCACAAACTCTAGAAAAATTGACGAAATCCCAGACTGTGTTTCATACCTGGACATTTTTTGTATTTGTACCTGGAAGTCTGTGCAACTTGGGAAAGGGAGGTGGGACTGTAGATACCAACATGGCTTGGAGCGTCTTCTTTCCTGAAGAGGCGTGAATAGAGTCAATGAACTGCCATGGAAGTGCTGCCATGCACAAATTGCATTTATTGCAGTAGATGCACAGTTCAAGGCTGAGGCTTTTCAGGGACTTGCTAAGTTACTCATAGTTGAAAACAGTTACTTTGAGTTCCAGTCAAATCCATGTTGGTGAAATCTGTGATTAAGGTTTGTCTTGTTTTCTGTGATTAAGGTTTGTCTTGTTTATTCCCCATTGGTTTCCTATTTGCCATGCTCAAGCATCTGATTCCTCTATTTCCCTTGTGATGACAGTTTGTTATGCAAATTTTGGAATAAGTGCCTTTATAAGTCCAGTTTCCAGGAGAGAATCAACACTTAGAACCTGTTCCTGGTCTTTCCACTGTGTGTGGGAACACTTTGCCAGTTGTACAAACGTCTTATAAATGATGGAATCATTTGTAACTTTGGAGTTCCCACCTTCTGAACTCTTGTTTCATCTTGCCTGAAGCAGCAATAGTAACATGAATATTTTACCTATTTTGTCTTTTTTTTTTTTTTTTTCTCTGCTGTGTTTAATTTTAGTCCTTTTATTTTGGATACCATAGGACTTACAAGTGTGTTCAAAATGTCATGTTTCTGTATGGTTTAATCTCTCTGGTGGTTACTGGATTTGAATGGCTATAACCAACCAATTGCTCTTAGCATTCTCCCTTGTTGTTAAATGTTTGATGTGATCACTTAAAACCTTGTAAGCTTAAGGTTTTGAGGCAACAGTAACAAAATAAAAATTACCTCATCTCCTTTGATTCCTATGTGCTCTGCATTAATTCCTACAATGGATTTTTACACTAAAGTTTTCTTAAGATATGACAAGTGATTATTTCTTTAAGTATGTACTCTATCCATTATTAAATTGATTATTCAAATCTCATTTAAAACAAGAGACCAGATGGCAATATTCCAGTATTTGTTGCTACTAGCAACCACAAACCCCAAACTGAATGATTTTCCATTTTTCAGTGTGGATGAAGGGATCTCTTCATTTTACAGGCAATAAAAAGAAGCTACACTTAACCAATTACTAAACCAGATTGTTATACTAATACTTTGTAAAAATCATTCACTGACATTGTTACACTTGATGACCTCTTGAAGTATGTGATCTATTTCTAGGTTTGTTAACTTTGTTACCAAATATAATTTTTAGTTAGAATATTATTGTCATGAAAGGAAGGCACTTTTTTTTGTTATGTTTTACTCAGATTACGAGACCCAAGGAGATTGTGACTATTCTAAGAAAGTATAACAAAAGAATACTATTCATAAAGGCTGAGAACATAATTTACCTGGGTGGCTGCTACATGTGATTCAAGTGAAAGAAATGTACCTTGAGAGTAAACTTTAAAGTGATCTAAAAATGTCCTTCAGCAAATAACTGGGCAGTGAGTGATGAATGCCTCTCCAGAGGTACCTGTGATTTGTAAAATAGGGACTGAACCAATATCTAGAACTTACCTGATGTCTCACTTCTTAGGCTTCTGCTGGGTAATGGCAGAAAGTGATGCCAGTCCAGCTCAGTAACTGGCATCAGAGAAGTGATGATAACAACAGTAAAGACAAACGCCTAGAAGGAACTTTTTAATTTTCATATAAGGGGCTATTTTGCATACAACTAATTTTTTTCATATATGCACTTTTAAGTGCCTACACCCATGTAGTTCCTAACGATGTGTGTGCTTGTCCGAGCAGATATCAAAGCTGGGTATTTAAATGGTACTTGACTGCAGGTCTGTTTTAGCCGTAGCAATAAACGAACTTGAGCTGCATTTATTTTGTTCCTTCCTGCTTGTTCTTGACTCCCAATGAAATCTTGGGTAAAATTCCCTCTGACTGGAGCACATACCACTGGCCCAGTTTTCCTTGTTGACTTTTTAGGTGGTAATATTTCTGGTCAATGACCTGCATTTTGGCATGACTGTAAACTTACTATATGCTGTATACATGTACTAGATAAATTGTACACAAGTTATATTTAATATTACTTATTAAATGTAACTTGAATTTTTGCTCACTCTGCATAGAAGCTGAAAAAATGGGTCCCAAATGACAGACGTTACTCAAATTGCTTAATGTGCTGTCAGGAAGATCTAAGAGGTTGTAATAAACAGTCTAGCTCAAAAAAGGAGGTAGGATAGGCAAATAGGAAAGTAGCCTTTTGTTATTTATTCAATTTAGCAAGATAATTCCATAAGTTATAATAACTTTTGAAATAAAATGCTTGGCTAATAGTTAACATGCTCAGCCCCATAATCCAGAGACTATTTACACTCTGGTAATTTCAAGAAACAAATATTAGCTTATAAATGCTGTGATGGCAAAATGTGCTAGCATACATGTTAAGTTTCTAATCAAACATTGCAAAAATTCATTAATCAGTATTTCATAGTTCATTACAGTCTGACTAATTTTGAAATCCTTCATGTAAATTGATTAAATGTCTTCAGTATTCAGATGAATGGGCTGTTGTTTTAAGCAACCTTTACTGTGAAGTCCATATTTCTCCAGGTTTGAGTTCTGGTAACATTTGACTGTCATGTCTGACATACTAGCCAGTTGCCATTTCACCCCTTCTTCTTCCCCTCTTCTCTCTTCCAAATTGTTCATTGACCAATTGTGAGAAAAATATTCTTAAATCTTCTCTAGACGTAGCAGGTCATGCTTAGAAGGTGCTCCATCATCTGCTGTCATCAGTCACTAAACCATTTTTTATTATTATTTTTTTTTAAATAATGTGTTTTTTGCCTGTGTTGGAGGGAAGTGTTTTGTGGTACAAACAGCAGAGGTGGACACCGTGAGGATGGTGAGCAAGGCTTTGTTTTGCACCGGAGGACACCCCTGAGGGATGCTCTGGTGGCACAGACTGGGCTGCTGCCCCAGTGTACGGTGATTTACTGCCCTGCGTCCTCAGTCCCCGGGGCCACTGCCCAGCACACAGCTCCGCTGCCTCCAGCGCCGGGCACCCTGCAAGGAGAGGAGAGGCTCTGCTGCCGCTGGGCAGGGCACAGGCTGGGCAGGGCACAGGCTGGGCAGGACACAGGCTGGGCAGAGGGCACAGGCTGGGCAGAGGGCACAGGCTGGGCAGGACACAGGCTGGGCAGAGGGCACAGGCTGGGCAGGGCACAGGCTGGGCAGAGGGCACAGGCTGGGCAGAGGACACAGGCTGGGCAGAGGACACAGGCTGGGCAGAGGGCACAGGCTGGGCAGGACACAGGCTGGGCAGAGGGCATAGGCTGGGCAGGGCACAGG
>VWZG01008225.1:449707-460502 GCA_013396735.1 Grallaria varia
AGGGCACAGGCTGGGCAGGACACAGGCTGGGCAGAGGGCACAGGCTGGGCAGAGGGCACAGGCTGGGCAGTTTCATGGAAGGCTCTGATGGGAGATGAATGGATTTTTGTGAGAGAGATCCCACGTTCCTTCTTGTGTAGACATACTCGTCTGCATGGCAAACACAGGGCGGTCTCAGAGGGTCTTCTGCAAAACAAATTCTTTTGAAGGCTTAGTGCTGGCAAAATAATGGCTGTATTTCTGTTTGCTTTAGTGGACAACTTAAAATTTTCTACTGTGAATTTCTACTGTGACTTTTTAACGGGCTTTTCAAAGGTGTTCATCACAGTTTAATTAGTTGAGAGCTCATTCAGTGTCAGTGTAAGCACCCGAGGGTGACCAGCACGAATGAGGGTCTCAAGATAAAATCTGACTGCAGGAGCTTGTTGGTCATTCAGCTAACCATTGTGGAGCCTTCTGTGTACCCAGAAAAGGGATTTATTCTAGGTCTCCTCTTGGGAAGTTTTTTTGAAAGCCTCGCATACTCTTTATGTTCCGACAACCTTGCTGGGTCTGTAGCCCACCTTTGGCACCCCCTCTGCTCTTCCTGGGGCAGTGATCTGCCTGTGCGCCCTGAGCACCTTCTCTGGAGCTGTGGTGAAGAGACTGTGATCCATCAGAACGTTCCTTGGCATTCTGACACACTTGACTGTAATTTGCAGGGACAGAAAGCTGTTATTCTCTTTTTCAGTCTTCTCCTTATGTAGACTGTTGGATTTTAATAGTAAAATTTCATCTCTTTCCTGTCTTGTCAGTCTAGGAAAAAAAAAAAAGGGAAAAACTGGGGAATTCCTGTTTCCTGAAAATTGTTTTACATTTAACAGATTCCAAATTACATTTATTTCTGCAATGTTTTTCCTAGGAAGCATTTTATTTCGCAAATTAGTAAATCTTTCCGAAATGAGTTACATGTGATGGTTGTATGCTGATCTCTGATGTAAATCCTCCTTTAAGGTTTGCAAATCTTATTTCCAGTGGTAGTACATTTTTTTCATCTTTAAGCAGCAGCCTGAGCAGTGACTGTGCAATAGGACGAGTTCCAGCTTCGTTTCCCTTGGTAATTTCATAGCAGGTGCCTTCAGTAAAGAGATTGTACTTGCAAGGATAAAGTGAGCAGAACACAGAGAATTCACCTTCTGGTTACCTGGGAGAGATACCAACATGTGAAAGAGGGAAAAAATATTGGAGCAATATGTACTTTTACCTGGCTTTTATGAACACGACGTTTTGAAACAATTTATCCCTCACTTCACTAATATTTGTGTCTTTCATAAATCTTATTTACATATATTTTATGGAAAAATAGCTCCCCTTACTGCTTCTGTAATAAAAGAGTCCTTGCAAATCTGCTCCCTAATAAATTAAAAGTAGCCGGGCACATCTTTTTTGGAAGTCATAAAGGGGAATTAAGTGCCCAACTCCCATTAACTTTTGGTGATGCCTGAGAAACTCTGCCAGAAGATTTCTCACAGATGCCTCCAAGAGTAGCTGTTGAGAGGTTTTGTTTTGATTTTCGGGGGCAATAAATTTGCTGTGCTACCCTCTGCTTTTTGCCTGGGAGGGGGTTGTTGTCCGGCAGTGTGTCCGTGCCTGGCGCTCTGGGGGTTCTGTGGGTCAGCACCCAAAGCCCCCATGGGCGCTTTGCCTTCAGCACTGCTGGCTTTGCCTTTGGCTTTGCCTTTGGCTTTGCCTTTGGCTTTGCCTTTGGCTTTGGCTTTGCCTTTGGCTTTGGCTTTGCCTTCAGCACTGCTGGCTTTGCCTTTGGCTTTGCCTTTGGCTTTGCCTTTGCCTTTGGCGAGCAGAGGGATGCAAATTCCTGCGTGTCCCCTCCCATCCCGCGGGCCTTTGGCAGAGTCTCTCCCTTCCCCGGGCCCACTGCCCTCTCCTCTCTGCAGATTATAAGATATAAACTGGGATTTATCTCGGTGGCCGTTTGTGCAACGTATTTGCTCAAAGGACTGATCTGGAATTCTGGAAGGAGGTAACGACAAAATGGGTTCTGAAAAGCATTAAAGGGTCAAGGAGCAGTGTAGGATCCAGGCACATCTGCAGTCCCCATTTCCCTCCTTTGGTCCCCAGATTGTGTGCCATGCCATGGAGCAGTCCAGAGCTAAATGAAGTTATATCCCGTATAAACAAGTCAAACCTGTGGTAAAAAAGCTTAGCTGGAAAGGTTATTTAACCATAAGGGAGATGAAACTTTCCATTTTTCCTCCTTTCCTAAGAGAAGGTGGAGATGGACTGTTTTCAGGAGAGACATGAAAATGGGACAGGGGAAGGATAATTACCCATTACCACCAAATTAGTGATTTTATTTTCTGACTGTGAATATGCTTGTTTCAGATTATAACTTGTCTTTATTATTACTTACTAGTGCATTTTCTAATTTTCTTTAGCCACGTGTCACATGGGGCAGCCTCTCCTACCAGAATGAGATGAGGAAATCAGCCTTGGGCAAAGAGAAGGACCAGGTCTGGGCAATGGGGACGCTCAAAAGTAGGATCTGACGTGCAGTGAATTCCCCATTTCTTCCCTGGCTCGTAGCAGAGCCCGGCAGTGTCACCAAAAACCAAGGGGCAGTTGCTCCAGGCCAGTCTGTAGAGTGGCACCGTGGGTGTCATACAGTTGTGTAAAGCTGGAGAGGTCATCCCAGCTAAAAATGTTCAGGAGAGTCATCTGTTTGGCTGTAGGAAATAAAGCAAAAGCCACAAAAATATTGATTTTTTTTTTCCCCTCCCTCTCCCCAGCTGACGAATTTTCTGCCCCACAGTCCTCTGTTTGCCTGGCTTTCTTCTGGTGTTTGGTGTGTAGGTATATTGCAGAGAAAGGATGGAAAATCAGCAGGTCAGAGTTCCTCATGTTCTCCACTAGATAGGACTGGACTTGACTCCACAAGCTCAGGGAGGTTTTCAGGTCTTCTCCTGGCTCTCCTTCACCCCTGGGTGGTGACAGCAGCTCCTGGAGACGTGGCCACAGTGGCAATAAAATTGTGAACTCAAAATGAGCAGTCGTGGCCCAAACCACTCCACAGACATGGGGAGTAAAGTTTTCCCAATGGTTTAATGAAGTCTTTGTGCAGCAGAATCATTGATCCAAAGGTGAGTGTCTAAAAAGGGGTTATTTGGGGGAAAAACATTGATTTTTTTCCTGGATTAAAGGAACATAGTCATAAGGACATAGTCTTGAGCTGCACCAGGGGAGGTTCAGGCTGGACATTGGGAAGAATTTCTTCATTTACGAGGTGATCAGACATTGGAATGGGCTGCCCGGGAGGTGGTGGGGTCACTGTCCCCGGAGGTGTTTCAGGACAGACGGGTCGTGGCACTGAGTGCTCTGGGCTGGCTGCCACGGGGGTGTTCAGGCACAGGCTGATCCTGCTGGTCCCAGTGGCCTTTTCCAACCCAGGCATTCTGTAAAAAGGAGGAAGTAAAATGAAATTAAAAAAAATTGAGGTTTGCCTGTAAGGAAGATTTCTTCATGTGTAATGGGGATTTTTCCTCCTCTCATCAGACTTCAAACCTATCAAAGTGAAAATCAGAGAAAACCACTTAGATCTGGTCTACATGCAGTATCCACTAGTTTGATTTAATTTGCTTGGGAAATTTAAGTAAACTGAAGGTAATTTGCTAAATAAAATAAAGAGAAACTTTGTGATTTAGTGGCAATTTTCGTTCTCATTTACACTGCCAAATTTGAGCTGGATTTGATAGGAAGACCTACACGTCTAACAAAGCATTTCACAAAAATTAGAGCAAATTTCTTATTATCAAAACTAAAAAAATAGCTTTCTGAAAATATTTTCAATACTCAAATAACAATTATTTTAGAAGGTTTTGCTAGATTTTGAATCTAAGCAGCTAACATCGACAAGGGGTAGCTGTGTAAATCCAACTTGAGTTGCCATTATTACCCATTAATCTTAAAATAGATGAATCCATAGACACTGGAATCATACACTGATAATTTAATATAAATGTATTAGACTTGCTAATAATATTCTGCCAAGGACTGTTTTAAGCATCTGAAAAAAAACCCCACAGATTAATTCATAGTAATAAAATAATTTTAGACAGCATCTTAGTTTGGGGAAATATGTTTTATGTTACAGATTTTCAAAAGATAAAAATATTTTAAAATGTTCTCCTTATGCTTCTATTGTATTTTTACTTTATTGCTGGTGATTTCTACTTTTGACTAGCTAATGGGAATGTATTTTTTCTCTGTATTGCTATTACCTCTTCCTGCTACTTTCCAGGTCACTAATTTTTCTGCTTAGAGTTCATTCTGCTTAGACCGATATGCTGTCTTTTTTAATGAGGTTATTTCTGGGTTATTAGCCTTCCTGTTATATGATACCTTATGTGAAAGATCTAATTGATGTAAATCAAACATAGCTTGCAGAAGAAAATCAAAATGATCTTTTAGATATTTTGTAGGTTCATGTGTATCTCAGAAATTTTGTATTTAAAGCTACTTTTTAGACAAGAGGGCTATATGTGGCTAATAACACAAATAAATCTTTTTTTTATTCATACATTAACAGGTTCAAAGAAGTGGAAATTGAAGAAATGCATTGGCATTTTGGTTTGCTGAATAAGCTTTGGATGGAAATTACTCTGAAAAGTATTTAGTGGGAGGGGTTTAATTGTACAGTTCAATAACCACAGTAACATTTTTTTATTAAAGCTTTCTTACATAAGCCGTTAAGCTTTACGTTAATTTTTACTGTTATTTTCAGGTCATATTTAATAACAGAGTTTGGAAATACAACTCAGACTGTGCTATACCTTGTTAACACTTTTAAATGGATTGCATGTATGCTGCCTTTTTAGAATTATTTTTGCTGCAAATTTTGCAGTCTAAAGGATTGTGGTGTTATGTTATACGCATTAAAAGCTTGTTGTTTTCCAGTCTTCTTGCTCATGGCAATCAGGAGTGTCAAAGGGAATTGTGTGTCTTTTGTATATACATTATAATTACACAGGAAAATAAAATGTGATTTATTCTTTTTCATGTTGGCTCTCCCCTCCTTTGCCATCTGATATTCTTTACCTCGGCCGAAATGTTCTAGTTTAAAGACACCTGAGTGACCTTTCTGCATATACTATTTTATATTCTTCTGTACTACCTGTGCATGTTTTACAAAATACAAACACAAAAGGCAGGCAGTTTCTTGACAAAATATCTGGCACAGCACACCCCCATTTACCTCGCTGTGAATATTTAGGTCGCTATTGTGTTGGAATTTAAAGTTTTACTTGCCAGGTATCAAGTTTTGTTTGGTGGTTTTTTGTTTGTGTTTTGTTGTTGCTGGTTTTTTTGTTTTGTTTTGTTTTTTCTTCTTTTCCTTTGCCTGTAATTTAGGGTTGGATTACACAGCAGTGTCAAGCTCTGTTGCCACGCCTTAGTTCTATTTAATGCATGTACAAATTTGTTTTTGGTGCAGAAAACTGGGACAAACTCCCATTTTGATCAGCTTCACAGACCTATAATGAGAGACAGTCTGTAATAAAAAGAGCCTTTCAAGCTAATAGGATACGTTTTGTTTTGCTTTTACTCAGAGCTAGCAAGCTCTCGATTAGTATTCCTGAATTCTTTGAATTATTCTATTTCCCAAGGACTTTAGAGAATTCCTGGTTTTGAGGCATACAAACCTAATGAAATGTTGGAATATTTGCCAAATCCTGTGCTGATGTTCTGAGCATGCTTAGAGTCAGCGAAGGGTTTTATGAGAACCTGAATGGTGTGTTCTAGAAACTAATTAAACTTATTTGTCTCCAGACTATGTGTTTTCAGACAAAACTTCCTGGTGACTTTTTTGATAAATATTAGGTTGTGTGAGAAATGATAGTGAATAAAAATATACATCACGGTAAATATCAGTCTGAGCAACAATTTAATTTTTGTTTTCTTTTTTGCCAGTGAATACAGAACAAATCACAGCAGTTGAAGTAAAGACATTTCCCCCATGAAGGTGAGTTAAATGAAAGAAGGTGCTGGCAGTGTCAGCTAATTTCTAAGGAGCCGGAGTTTTGTGGTTGTCAGAGCCAGACGTGCCTTGGCAAGTGGAGTGTGGGCTGTCAGGTCCCAGCACAGAACCTTCTGGCCCACCATTAGGACATTACAGCTTTAAATTAACTGGCATTGCTTTCACTGACGTGGTTTTCCCAAGAGTCACTGCACAGTTCATGAAATTTCAAAGTATTGACATTATTGTTGTTTAACTGGAACTAAGGACCCCCAAAGAACATAACAAAAGGTGCAGCTAAACTGTGTTTAGGAATAAACGGAGATATTACAATTTATTTCCTTGAAGTGTGTCTTTTGGGGAGGACAGGGAGAAAGGCAAGGAAAAAAGGTGCCACCTTGGAATATCTGCAATTCCCTCGAAAACATGAAGTTAATCCCGATTAGCATCTGTTTGGGAAAGCTTCTTTTAGGTACATCTGATATCCAAAGTCTCTGGGGAAAGGCTTTGGACGGTGGCATTGTCTGGCATAGCAGGCGCGTGTAGTTGTGTTTGCAAAGGCACAGAGGAGTCCCTGCGCTGGGGGACGTGGACTGAACCTTTGGTTTCCTGGGGGGTTTCCTCTGCAGCCGCTGCCTTTGTGTTGGTGCTGATGCTGATGTTGATGTGATAAGCCCAGCAGTTAATTTGCCCTCTCTGTGTGGTTTGTGTGGCTTGCCCACCCCTGGGTGCAGCCGCAGAGCCTGGTCAGGTCCCATCATTGCTTGGTGGCAGGAGGCAGCCACAGTGAGGCTTCCAAAGCACGTTGCCATCGCTCTGCTGCCCCAAGGCAGGGCTGCCACACTGTCCCCCAAACTGGCCTTCTGGGCTCACAGCAAATGCATCCAAATTCATCCCCAAAGCGCTTGGCGTAGGGGGGAAAAAAAAGTCAGAAGGAACAAAAATTAGTAGCTTTTTTTGGCAAAAGTTTGAGTGAGAACAAATGATAAAGTTTTTTAGTGCTTTCAGTTTGTGTTTGTTTTGCTTTCTAGTAGTATTGAGTGAATAGTTGACATTTCTTTGATATGAGGGTTTGGGCAGTGTTCACATTTGGGTCAAACAGCATAGATTTTTTTTGCTTTGTTTTAAAACAAGAAAAAAAGCTATTCCCTTTCATTGATATTCTGTTCCTGGGTTTGTGTAAGTGCTTCAAGGCTCTGAGTTTAAATGAGCAGAGGGTTTGTGAGGTTCAGACAGGTAGGGTTTGAATCTTAAAGAATGGGTGTGATGATTCAGAACATGTCATTCATGTTTCACCTCCTGCTAGAAACACTTTTGTCTTTGAGGGAGTTAAGTTTCAAATAAAGTTTTGGACATTTGGAAGGAATTCTCTCTTTTCATCTGCTTCTGTTCCTCTGAAGGAAATATTTATCTTCAAATTAAGGGTGTAATAGGGGGTGTGGGTACGAGCTCTTTAAATGTGAGAGTGTTGGTGCAAATGTGTCAGGTCTTCAGAGTTTGGTGATGAATCTTTTTGGTTTGGACACAAAGGAAAGGAAGTTGCTTACCAAATTTATGGAAGCACTTGAACATTTGCTTTTCCACGTGTGTGAAGTGGCTGGCACTTACATCCAGCTCTATATCACGATCTAATCAACCTTTAATACAGAAGAGTCTTTAAACCACTCTTTCTGAGTAATTTAAGCTGATGTGCCTGCCTGCCTGTAAAAGACTGATAATATTACCATTCAGCTGGGGACTATCTTCATTAATAAATTTGGGTGAGATTCCATTCACTCTTTTCATCTGTGCTCGATACAGAATTCTGCAGGTGCAGTCAAAGGTGAAATTGGGAGGGAAGAGGAAGAAGAAAGAATGTCTGACTTCATAGTAGAACATTTTTGCCTTTAGTTTTTACCATTCTGACATATCACTTTGTCTGCTTGTTCACTCTTGCTACTGCAGCACCAAAATTAGCTTTTCAACAGGCATCAACTGTGGATATTCTTTTTCCTATGTTTCTAGTAATTAGGTGCAAGTGATCATCTTGAACCTGGAAATGCAGGCCACGGCTCAGAACTGGGATATGCAGTTTCACAGTATCCATCATGTTGTCATTTATATTTCACAGGTATGTGAAATTCTGTCTCAATACTTCTGTCATTTGTGTACAAGTTGAAAAAAAAAATAAAAAAAATCCCCAAAGATGGACAGGCCTCATCTGCCTTTAGTAATGATAATAGAAATCTAAGGATCCTTTTCGTAAGGAGAGAGGTTTCTGCCTTAGTGAGTTTAGGAACTAGTGAAATATCTCGAAAACTTTAGAAAGAAATTGCCATTTGCCTCATTTTGCCTCTGATAAAAAAGTGATCGTTGCACCCCTATCCTCACCCTGGATTCTGCTGTATAGGAGGGACTGCTGGTCTGATGAAAATATTAAATGTTTAAGTGCTTTAGAACTTCAGAAGCACCAGCTTTGGGTTCACCTACAGATGATGAAGACTGAAAATAATTATGAATGTCATGTGAAAGCAGATACTACTGTCATTGAGTTTATAAGTTTAACAATGTGAATATTTTAATTTTTCTCAATATTTTCTATGGCTTTCTATCAAAGATACTGAATGGGCCAAGTCATCCCACGTGCACCATGAATGCCAACTAGTTCTTTATCCACCTACCATTGGAATATTATGGGTCAATTTAGCAAGATCGTTAACAGCAACCATTTTTATTCCCCTTGCTGCTGTTTCGAATCCCAGAAGATGAATCCTTATGCAGTCAGTTCAACACGTAGATGACCAATTTATGTTGTAGTTCCTAAAACAGTGTGTTTGGACTTTATGCTCGCTGTGGCTCACCAGTGCTGAGCAATCCCAGATTTTCTTTACTTGCGTGGATTCTGGCAGCAAAGATTATTAATTTTGGTTAACCTGTCTTTCTAAGATAATTAATTTGTATTTAGAGCTTTCAAAGAGATTTTAATTAACAATTAGATTTACGTCAAAAGGTTTCTTGGGATCCTGGCTTTTCTTTTTGTTTTATATTGTGTGTACACTTTTTCAGAATGCTGCAGTAAATTCACCATCATGTAACATGTTCTGCAGCTCTCAGAGATATCCTGGGAAAGTCGATTCTACCTACTGTTTTTTCCAGATTAGATTGGTTTAAAAATGGGTCTGGAATGTGAATTTCCTTCTCTGGTGTGGTTTTTCATTAACAGCTATCTTTACATCATGATAAAACTTTTCTTTAAAAAACAAAATACTTAATTTCATTAATCTGTTTAGCAATACCAATATAATGAGCCATAATATTGATTTTTTTTTTACTTAGGATTTAAAATCTCTATTTCTTTCTACAGAATTAAATGCTTCAACCTGATACTCAACCTCCTTACAGTCCCCTCTTTAATTTAGTTGTTATAATTAGGCATTAACTGGTGGGTATAGCCAGTTACAAGCCATTCTGTTCTGCTTGTCTTGATTATCACAGTTTGGATGTAAAGTAAATTAGAATGAAAGACTATACAGTCCAATTACAGATAAAAGCAGCAAACTCTACTGCTGTAATTAGATGCCAGTACTATTTTTCTTAGATTTTCTATCTCTGAGGGCATTTCTTGTAGCTACTTTGCTGAAGCTGATGTTTAAAGATTTTATAAATGCTTTGTGTCTTTGTGGCGTCATCTCGGCTCCTTACACTTCGTGGCGTGTTTTGAGGAGCGGGATCTGTGTCTCTGCATTCCTTGATTCCATTTTATTCCTTGATTCGTTTTTGTCTCAGGCTGGTGGAATGTGTTTTCCATCTCATGAGTGTGTAGATCTTAACGAGCAGGAGGGGGAACTGACCAACGGCCCCGTGTTCAGGCTCTGCATCTGCAGCAGGGACGTGGGACCTCCTTTTTGCCCCCATGCCAAACAACACCCTGCAGGTGTGCTGAGGGTTCTGCTGACTGCCACCTCTGTGCCTTCTCCACCAGAGGACACTTCTCTTCCCAAGTGTCTCGTGAGCCTCCGGCGTGCCTCAACGACAGCCACAAATGTTAAATAGAACCTCCCAGAATTACCCATTCAAAAGAGGCTTTGCTTCCAAGTGTCCTTGGGATAAGGGGGAGGCAAAGACACCCAGCAGGCAGCTGACTCAGGCCATGGGAAGTTTCCTGGCTCCCAGTCCAATATTCTACAAACCAGCTCTTGTCTTCCTGTGGAGCCTCTATAACCTGGCACAGGAGCGTCTGCAAAGCAGCAAAGGCCACGTAGAGTGGATTGGCTTTGCTGTCTTCTCTGGGAGAATTGGAGTCCTTCATGAATGGCCATAAAGCTTTAGGTGTGAACTCACTGAAATGTGATGGAACAGACAGAGAGGAGCCATTCAGTCCTCACCGAGGTCACTGTAAATAGTGACATTTTCCATACCTTTGCTTGCAGAAAGTTTGTAAATGCAAGGAATACTTTACACCAGCAAAAATTTCAAACTGCTGTATTCAGCCTTAAGGTAAAAAGGAAGTACGTTTCAAATAATTTAGGAAAAGTCTGATGTCTGCTATAGCTGATCAAAAGCACCTGATGGAATAACTTTTGTATTGAAAAATTCAGACATATGGTTTTGTTGTGTTAACTGTTGATGGAACGTTGCATCCAAATAATTGGCTTCAACTCTTTTGTTTTGGCAAAGTTGTTTCAAGTCACTCCAGCGCATTCTAAATTTTACAATTAACGTTATATGTGTTACTCAGTATTTCACATGCTGCAAAATCTAAAAGCATTTGAATCAGAGTAAGATTGCTGAACAAATAATGTCTTCTTT
>VWZG01008225.1:460543-480543 GCA_013396735.1 Grallaria varia
TTTGTGGGATAATATTTTACTAGAAAATGAAAGAATTGCTGTTTGGCAACTATTGCAATTCCTTTTTTTTTTTTTGTTTAGTTTGGTTTGGTTTTTTTTTCCCAATTGAAATAATTAACAGCCAGTTATTAACAGTTTTTCAGTTCTGTAGCAACTGGTGATATGAATTATGTCACTGATTATACAAAGCATTATTCTTTGAAGTCATAAAATATAATTTCTATGTGATAAAACTTTCAAATTAGTACAAATTCTTATTGATAGGGATAGTGCCAGAAGTGAGCTCTAAGAAGTAGAATAAGGAGTTGGGCCTGACTAGAGCACAGCCCATGTCCTCAGGTGTTAGGAGAGGCTCAGCCTCCTGGAGCTGATCCAAAGCTCTGGAGCAGAGCTTGGCACTCAGGCTGGACCACTCGTAAGGGAAATGGCAGCTACAACTTCTTCACACCACCAGAATGACATATTTGAAACATCAAAGGCTTCCATAATGGACTTTACATTGGCTGGAGAACTTGTATCACTATAGGAACAGGACATCTTAAGAAATTATATGTATCATAATATTAGAGACCATTATTGGGGGGAGGCTCTAGCTGGTGGTAAAAGAGATTAAAAAAACCTACGTTTTTATCGATGTTTGTCCCTTAAATGCTGCGTTTGGGTATCATTTTAATGTGCTGGTGGAGCAGAAAAGACTTGTGCTGTTTGATTCTCTAGAGTAAAGTTAATTGATAATTTAAACAAAAATGATAATTTAAAAAACCCCATTTAATAAGTTTCATTTTTCAAAGCAATGTTAAAACTTCCTGTTTCACAGCAAAGGTACGGAAAATTATATGTGTTGATTTAAGGCGGTTCAGTTTTACGTGATTAATTTTCTAAATATCATTTAAGGTGTAAGCAAAGCATATATTTTCTTGTGAAACTAAATTGGTCTGACCCCTTGCTAATTTTACCTACAATTAGTTTGGTGTAATTATCACAGCATACAATTTAGTCTGCTTCCACAAAAAATTATTGTTCACGGGGCCATAAAACTCTTTAAAAATTGCTTAATGAACAACTCAGCCATGAGTATGTCTTGGAAGATGAGAATTGCTATTAAATACGTAGAACATGAAGATGCAGTTTGTGTACATTGTACATTACAAGCTTGGTCTAAAACCACCCCCAGCCACTTTGCAGCGTGGAAGAACAGCACAAGGTCACAGAATGAAGGGCTGTTTTGAAATACATCAAGCTGAAGTGAGATGATGTGTGGGCCAAATCCTTCAATACTCTGATTTCTGAGGGCTTGCATTTTCCACCTTAGTGTTACCTTCCCCTGAACTCGGGTTTTCTTTTGTTGGTGGTGGGTTTTGCTTTAACGGTGCCATCATTCATATGTAGGATTTTGGACTGAATTATATAATAATAGTTAAGGTAAAATTGGTTGGTGCCACTCCTTCCTAAAGCTAAAAGACCCACATGCCAAGTTAATTTCTTTTTTCAAGTAAAGGGAACCGATGAAACTTCTGCCAGACCTGAACCATCCAGCAATCCTGAACTGAGAATCAGTCCATAGCAGGAATATGCAAACGTCTATACAGCTCCTGTATGTTCACCAGGACTGATCCATGTCTTATTGTGCTCCATGAATCCACTGAATTAGGTCTGATTTCTAATTCTGCTTTGCTCGTAAGAGGAAGCAAAACAGATTTCTTCTGTCATTAATTCTTAGAGAGGCTGAGGAAGTTTTCCCTTTCTTTCCTCTGTGGACAGTGGTAAAGATAAAGATACCAACTCTTACTGAACCTTTTTCCTTTTCTCAGGTTAAAATAAAGAAGAAAAAACAACAAAAACAAAAAGGTACGGCTAGAGGGACACATCTCCTTCCTGAGCTCTGATTTTTTAGAGATGAGCCCTTTCCATGGCAGCTCAAAGGGCACACAGAAACGCTCTTCCCACCCAAGAGTTTTGGCATTTTGTCTTCTGGGGTGGAAAGCGATGGTGCTTGTGGAGGGTCACTCCTCAGAACAGGAGCTCTCTGTGGAAGAGAACTGTAGGTAGGTCTGGGTTGATCTCTGTCCATACTATAATTCGATTAGAAAAAAGCACCCAGACTTGCCAAAGAGTCTGAAGTGAGATTTCCAAGGAGAGATAAATTGTGCCTTGGGTTTTGGGTAGGGCAGTCAGTATGGGGTTTGTGTTTTATATCCCGAATTAGGGGCGAAGGGTCATTGCTCTTGTCATTTAGCCAGAGCAACTTGAATCATCTACATCCCAACCTATGCATTTTCTACAGCATCTGTCACCATATCAGCGTGATGCTGACTTAGGATTTCTCCTCTTTTCAAACCCTATTCCTTTATCCACTTTTACGGGTTGAAATCCAGTCACGATTTCCCACTGCCGCAGCATACCAAGAAACCTGTTTCCATTGCCAGTTCGCAGCAGGAGAGATGTAATTGAGCTTCAAAATATTGTTTCTATTCTAAGTTGTGTCGACACCGTACAATAAAGTCTTTTGGGTGAGATTTTCAAGATGCACACAGCATTAGCCAAAGCAGCGTCTCTCATAAAAGTCCCCTTGTCTTTATTGGACAAAAAGGTAAATAATGCATGTTTGGGATTTTTTTAAAAAATTCTACTGTCACTTATTGTCATACTTTGTGGCGTCATAAGATCTTATTTCACCACTTGCCGTACAGACTCCAGAAAGCATCTTGTGCACGACTCAAGACCTCTTTCCCCAGAAAACTAATGGAGTACCTTTTGGCCACCTTCCAACTAATGGTCTGCTCCAGATGGCACTGCTTACAACTTCCAGGCAGCACAGGAACAGACAGCAACTGCCTTATTCTTTCTGTCAAATAAACAATCCATGTTTTGGTAGGTTGGGATGTGGTAAAAATAAATCAAGCTTCATGAGCAGTAAGCTGAGCTTGTAAGTAGAACTGTTCAGCTCTGGAGGTCCAGTTGCCTGCTGTCGAGTTCAGAGAGGAATTACAGATCGTACCTTGTGGCAACCCAAATGTTGGGCTCTGTTTGGAGCCTGGCTGCTCCCTAAGGAAAAGGACCACACTCTGTAAAAGTGGGGCCTTGAGGTGACAAAACTGGCAGGGTCAGGGCTGCTGCTGTCACAGCTCACAGCTCGTCTCTTGGCGTTTCGGGTGCTGGAAGAGTAAGCGTGATATATTGTGATATATCGTGATATATCACAATATATTGTGACATATCGTGACACAACTGCGTGGGATAGGACACAGGATGAAATCCTGGGGAAAGGCAAACCCTCTGTTTGCTGAGTAACGGTGCGTTGCCCATGTTATCAAAGTGGGCAGTCTGAAAGTACAAGGAACAATTTGGGTTTTCCTGCTTGTTTATTCCCTGTGTCCTCTAAGTGAAGCTCTGTCAGCAACTCATGAGAGTTAAACCCTGAAAAGTATTGCTGTGAGGCTGTTGTGTAGAGAACAATGGTGTAATTGAGATTATTTGTCCATTTCATGGGAAGAGTCACAAAACCTGTTAATATATTGATTCTATCTTTAATTCTTTGTTTTCCTTGTACGTGCTGGGTGCATGTCATTTTCTTGGTCTGTCAGAAGTCCTCAGGATAGCAGTAATTAATCTTCAGTGATACTGAGTATTCTATTAGCTATGAATAATAACTTCTACTTTCACTAAGACTTTTTTTTTAACCTTTGTGGAATGCAAAGTATTGTTCTCAATTAGTTACAACGATGAGAGAAATATAAACTGTAGTCGTGGGAAAGTCACTGCAAGCAGGTTGGCTCTAATGGTTAATTGGCATAGCCTGGCCTTGCTCCATGTGTTGTGTGATTTTAGCCACCTTCCCAAAGCCAGGATTCTGCCCTTGGAGACAGTAATTGGAGATTCTTCTTTCCTTCCATGCGTGTTTTCTCTGTGGACTGGATGACTGTCTGCACCGCTCACGGCTGTACCTGGGTTCAGCTCGGGGACAAAACTCACTCTTTTTGGAGACAGGGCGGAGAGGGGTTATAGGAAGCTTCCAGATTCCATAGACAACTAATTGGCTAAGCAAAAAATTAAGTTAATATCCATTGTACCTTCTAGATCTTAGGTTTGAATCTTCCCCCAGAATTTAGTGGCAATGCTCACGTAGAATTTACATTGGAATTGGGAGCAGAGCCTGGCTCTGTAAAGATTTTTCTCTCTGTCATCCTCCATGTTACTTTCACCTACAAGAATGACAGTCACGACTATTTATGTTGGAAATTCTACACTTCAGTCTCCTGGAATTTACATGACCCAAATATTTAAACGAGTGGGTTTAATATTTTACAGTCTTTTAAGTATCAGATGGAGTTCAAATTCTTATTGCAGTTTGGAATATGAGTTTATCTAATTTCATTGAGTAAATTGGCGCAGAAGTTTAGGGTGGAGAAGGATAGTTTAAAATATGTAAATATTGCTAAAACTTACATATATTAGTTTAGTAACAATTTATTATTTAGAGCTACTACTTTCCAACAGCAGAAAGAATGCAAGGTACAATAGACTTCTAAAAGCACATGTGTCTGTGTGTATATATATTATTACATATATAGAAAAAAAGGTTTTATGTGTATTNTATCACACAGAATTGCATTAGGAAAAACAATAAAAAATACACTTTTAACCTGACAATAAAAAACCCCAATAAAATAAAAANGATGGCACATTAAAAAGAAATGGCTGAGACATTTTGGAATGTGTTAAGTCCAGAGGAAATGGGTTAATGGGCCAATAATGTGATAGTACTACCTAAAAGCAGTTTGCTTTAAGAGATATTTCAATTTTCGTCACAAAACTTGTGATGTGGTTTGTGATCCTGGAATCTTTTCAGTTGACAAGTTGAATGATTTACTTCAGATACAATGGATCAAGAAACTATGTTACAAAAATTCATTTATATTGAGGAAGCATATTTTCTGACTTTATTTTTTCTCATTTTGGTCTTCCCTGTATGTTTTCCTTTGTTTGGTCTTTTGTCTCCTGAAAGAGTAGATGTGATTAGAACTTAAATTTAAATTGCATGGATAAATGATTAACTTATTAGAAATCACAATTCACAACTTAATTTATCACATGCCTCCCTAATTTTTCACATGGTGATTACAAATGGAGGTTATATGAAAAAGTTGAGATGCAAAAGACAAATTGCAAAGCCATGTGATAAATGTACTTATCATGCACCTTTTGGCAGCTTTACCTCCTCTCTGCTGGCTCATCCATCTCTCCTGGGACTTATTCTAATGCTCTAAACCGATGAGCAGAGTCAATAAATCACGGGAATTTTAAACTCACACCCTTCTGGAATTGTTTTGTCCCCTTTTTGCCAAAAGGAGATTTGCCTTGGCCGGTTTCAGTCCTGTCCAGTTTCTGTAAAGGCTGTTCTGTGGTCAGCACCTTTCTGCTTTTGGAGAGTGGTGATCCCTAACATTCCAAAGGGATGCGGACTTTGGTTTCTCACACTTCTCCTGCAAGAGGTTTATTATACAGATCTCATTCATGCTTAATGTAGAACCCCTCTGGATGTAAGGAAGCCTTTCTTCTGGAGCTGCCTGGGTCATCCTTCAAACTGGACTTTCCATGCCCATAACACAATTTGCAGACGTTTGTCCCTGCACTGCCTTCTAATGTGTTTTCAGAGATGCTTTTCCAACCCCAAATTTCAACTTTTATAAACACTGGTTATGCAAAATACATTACAAGTCATTCGATGTAATAAATAAGGTGTATTTTTAACCTTTCCTTGTATGCAAATTGGCAAAAAACTTTGTACATGTTCCAAAATAATTTCCTTAACTGCAAACTGAACTATTCCTAGAAGGGGGAAAAGATAAGGGGAGAAGTAAAAATAATTAAAACAAAGCAGAGATTTGCTATTTTTAATTGATATTCCAGATTTAATACGTATTATATATATTCACATCTATCACAGAATAATATATTTATAATGTAAAACATTTATAATGTAAATGTTTATGTAATGTGTGCAATTTCATACATTGTATACATTTTTAGTGTATTTAAGTATCTTTTAGTATATTCTGTAAATAATGAGTAAATTACATTTTTTGCTGCAATGGAGAGGCAAATGTTAAAGTTCCTGTACAACCAGTTAGAGTTGAAATTTGTCAATTAATTTACATAATCTTTTTTCTGATAGATGATTCTTTCATTTCTTTCTACTCTTTGGATAGTGAAACCAGATGAGAGAAATGCTTGTTTTGGAACTTCCCCAAAGGGAAATGTAGATGTTGGCGTTGGCAAAGATGACTTCAGCAAATAGTGCACATAAAAAGACAGCATTTCAGGCAAGTTCATAAGGAAAAACCACAGAATAGAATAACTTTTATGAAGAAAGTCTATGTCTTTCTTGGTGAATGGGTCCCTGTGCTACCATAATAATGCCCAGTTCTACAACTGCAAACACTTATTTGTTCAAAGTGAATATTAACATTGTAATTTACTATCTAATTACAATTTTATAGTAATAACTGAAAATGTGTTGTTAAAAAGCATCGCGTTCGCTGCCTCGCAGCCTCCGACTGTTCCTCGCAGCTCAGTGTGTGACTCGTGTCAATGTAAAAGTGTTACAGAGATTTCACAGAGAGCACTGATGGGGATTTTTCACTTTCACACTCAAGCCTTTTTATAAAAGAATGTTTTAGAAAGCTCCTCTTGATGCTCCGATATCACACCCGCAGTGCAGCTGAGCAGTAACTTCGGTGAGCTCCAGTGGAGGCAGGATTAGCCCTGTGAACAACTGCTTTGCCTAGCAGGTCTTGTTCATGCAAAAGGCCTTTGCATTTTATTTCTTAAGGAATGTATTTCACTCATTGGAAAGGTTCCAAAGGAATGGGTTAATCTTGTAAAAGGTTGCTGTTTTTGTCAGCTAATCTGAAAGACTTTTCATTTAAAGCTACAGGATTAAAAGCCATTTGAAAAAATGAATCCAGTGTAAATACTTAGAAGTAAGGCATTAAAAAAATGTAGTTGGTTGGTAGTGATTGTTACTAGAAGATGTGATTTTTTTCATAGAACGTTATTGTGAAAGAACTGCAAAAATAAGTTTTACTAATCATATCACTGGTATACTTTTGAAAAAAAGTACTAACCTAATCATAACTCCTATCAACAGGAAAATCTTCAGAAAAGGTAAATTTTATTAATTTCCATTTATTTGACGTTTATATAAATTAGGTAAATTTTGATATATTAATTTTATATTGATACTGTATTGATATATAAATGTTATATTAAATTATAGTCATAACAGTTACTAGCAATAAAAAGGTTTGGTGATTATGGTATGATTATAGTGCAGATGGAAAAAAAGCTGATGAGTTTCAGAGTGTCAAAATCCTGTGGCACCTCAAATAAAAGTATGTGGTACCTGTCAATAGGGCTATCCCTCCTTGAAAACCCAGCGTAACACGTTATACCCAGAGGTCTGTTCCAGCAGAGATGTGCTGGGGCTGTGGATATTTCACTCACAGGGGGGGTGTGTGTGGGTACCTGTACACTCCCCTTGAATAAAGGCGTTACGGGTTTGATGGGGCATTTTTCTCTGAGAGGCAAAGAAAGCACAGTTTGGCAACTTCGAACCCCATGTCTTTAATCATACAGCTGAAAACGCTGCCACACGCCAGCGGTCGGTTATGGTTCCCCGTGCAGTGTGAGCTGCCCCCCGGGATCACATTGCTGCCCGGGGCAGCACACGCTCATGGGGCTTCCCACTGCCTTTGAATAATCGCAGTACCAAAGCTCAGCCTGCTGTGTGCAGTTCACAGGAGAAACGAATCGGTGCTGCTTCTTATCAATACGGTTCAAATGTAAATTTCCCTCGGACAGCAAAGTGCTTTCTCCCCTTAGAAATCACCTCTGCTGGTCTTGGTCCTGAGAGGCAGGTGGAGGAGCACCGTGACCATCGTTTCCAGTCTCCCTGTTGTCATTTATGCCATCACAGAAAGAAAGGCTCCGGGGTTCAGATGGGAGAAAGCACACAGTTGCTTGGGGGAATAGCTGATATTTAAAGGAATTTGTTGCTTTGCTGGATTGATTGTTTTCTTGCTAAGGAAATGAACACCTGTGCTGCATTCTTTATAGTTGTCAGCTGATGGTACTTGTTTCATTGCATGTTGTGTGGTGGGATGAGTCTGATCTAAAGTGAATGCAAACGGGAACTGTAGACATTCACAGTGCAGCACGCACAGAAACCGGGGAGAGTTTGCAGGTAACTTTGCCTAGACAAGCAGTTTTTAAGCCATCGTGAGGTATGGGGGTTCAGCCCCAGGAAATGATGCCTGGAACAGAGTGGCTTTGATGGAGAGCCAAGCTGGCATCCGTGTGGCACAGAGGTGTAAGCTGGTGCCATCGTCACTGGGGCAGGTACGGGTGGCACTGGGGCAGGCAAGCAGCTCCAGGGACATTCAGGAGGATTTTCAAGGGACAGCAGAGATTTTTCAAAGTACAGTATGATTTGTTAACCAGAACAAAACCAAGCAAAGTTTCTGTGCCCCATCTGAGGAATGGAACTGTATATCCCCAGGGAATGCTATTCAATAATTACTAAAAAATCATGGGGAAGGGCTCCCTGAAAAGCTACTGTGTGAAAGTCTGCTGGGAATCCTACCTTTTGGGGGGATATAATGGGGGCTTTTTTGTAGGGAAAAGTTGTAATATTTCTCATTCTTCAGAGGGACTTTTTTCCTGTGAAAATTGTGCTAAGACAGCTGCAGTCATCAGAAAGGCATCATAACTTTGCTTGTAAGGTCATCTTCTGTCAAAAGTGTTTTGTCACAGAATAGGGATGGTTACTTTCCCTGCCAGGAAGCCACTTAAAAAGATTGACAGGGGAGATTAAAGAGGATACAGAAATTTTGGAAGGTGTTCTTTTAACCTTTTAACATGGTGCCATCTTGGCAGTAGAGAGTCCATGGCAGGACCAAGCACTTCTGGAATTGTGTTCCTGTTGGGTGTTTTTTTTTTTTTTTGTCTCTTTCCATTTGGGATATCATTTAACAGCAATTTCACCAGGGCAGTAAAGCAAGAGAGTAAACGGTAAATAAGCAGCGAGCAAAATTAAAACCAGTAATGAGCCTTATGAATATGGGAGCGTTATAAGGCTTGAAATGCATTTATTTTGGAGCTTAGCATGTTCTGAGAGAACTTGATGACTTTGTGAATGTATTGTCTCATTTTACATTGCAGAGGTGCTGTTTGTTGGCCCTGGAGGCTGACAAGGGACCGACACCTGTGCCCAAACGTGTTCCAAACCTTGGCAGGGACAGGCACCTTCATTATGCAGCAGGGCTGTAGATCCATGTGTCCTCCAGGCAGGGGAGAGCAGCAGAATTCACCCTTGCAATGAGTGATTTTATGATGGAAAAAACATTCATTTGTTTTGGGGCAGAGGGGCCCAAATAAAGTCCAACGGAGAAAGGGGGAGCAGGAAAGATGTGTCCTGTATTAAGTGAGGTTTGTGATTATTCTGAATCACCTTAAAAAATAGTTCAGTGAAAACTTATGCAAGATTAAACAGTTGTGCCGTCCCCAGGGTTCAGCACAGGAGAGATCAGTGTTTTACCTATCGATAAGTTCAAGGTTGAATCCTTTAGCGAAATGTCAGTTTTTCATTAAAAAACCATTTTACATAAGTGAAAATCCTGGTCTGTAATGTCACTCGTGTGGTTTCTGTGTGGCCATATCTACAATAGGGGTAGAATTTCATTAAAGTAAGGTCTGAAGCATACACAGGTGGATTTTATTTTTAAATAGGACTATCTGTATAGATTATAAGAGGAAAGTTTTGTGAATGTGGTATTTCAGAAGCACTGGGAAGCAATTAGGATCATCCATTTAGTGAATTTTGGTGGTCAGAAAGGCATTAGCTAGGATCAGGTTTTCCCATTCATCATACCCTGTTGCTTATGGATAAACAAGGTGATACGGTGTCGTGCTAATTCTCGGATATCATTATCTAATAAAATTGTGTTCTTGAGAGCCTGTTGAAGGCCGTTTCCAATTACTGTTGTATATAGGAGCCATTGGTTTTAAACCCATGAGGTTGTGTGACACAGCAGGCCCAAAGCAAGCGGGTCCCTGGGGAGTGTGTGCCTTGGGAGAAGGGTTGTTTCTGTGTGTGCTCTGCAGGGGAGAGCAGTGGTGTGGATTGACAGCTTGAGCTGATCGCACAGTAAGAAAGGTATTTAGATTTTTAAAGATGGAATTCTAGATGCCCCAGATCATTGGGTTCATGCTACTGCCGGGATGAGTTCGGGAGTGGGCCAAGAAAATAAAAGCAGTTGATAAACCCCAGAAAAGTAGTAAACCAAAAGCTAGAAAGCTTTTGAAAAATTTGAAAACTGGGGTCTACAAAGGAATGATGATATAATTCTGAAAAAAGAGCTTTGATTGCCTCGCAGAGATTGTTGTGTGCCAGAATGTTACTGGTCAGACCCTGAGTGCTTTGTACTTTCTAATGAATATCCCAGAAGTTTGGATGTTTATACAAACATTATCGCTTTCTAAAATGATGAGCTTAAAACCTTAACTCTACTGGGCTTTTATGTGTATCCTTTAATCTAGACTCTGTATTGGTGGGATTATTCACATGAATGTGGTTTTGCAGTCTTGGTCCCAACATTTATGTGATGGATTATGTTGATGCATTTGCTACATCGCTGGTCAAATGAACTCAGCTCTGTTGATGCACATAGGGCTGTGTTAACTAGAGCTCCCTTTCCATTTCAGCATGGGTCGAGTGCTGCACTATTCTTCTGCACCGAAGAAGCAAAAGGCACATCTCAGATCCTCTCTTCCTCTGCTTCATTCAGGAGTGTGTTCTGATCCTGAATTGTTCTTCAACTACGGCTTCAAAGGCAAGACCCCCATATGCCCCACTAAGCTGTCAGTTCTAGAAACTCAAAAATTCTTGCTGAGTCTTTGGGGAAATGAGAATGAAAAACTTTCAACAGGCTTTCTGTGCATCTTGAATATGTGTTCTTGAACTGTTTCCCTACCATTTACTCTTCTTTCTCCTTTCTTCTGTGTTAATGCCTGTAACGTAATAATATATCCATTGCTTATCATATTTCTGGCCTTTCCTGTCCTCGGCTTTCTCTGAGTAAAGTGTGAACTCTTACTTGGCGTTATGAATATGTCTGTAATTCATTTCAAAAACATTGTCAGTTCCACTGCTATCAAAAGTACTGTTAGTATGCAATTAGGATGCACGTACCTAGGTACCTAGCTGAGTTCTACCTTTATGCATTCAGAAATATGGACATTCTTACAAAATCCATGAATTTCAATCCCTATCAGCTGAACCGTTCCCATTTCCAGTAATGAGATTTTGAAAAGGCTCTGTAAGAAAAAAAGTTTTAAGCTATTTGTACAATGGCCAGCTTCAGAAGCACCAGAAAAAAGTTTGCACGCTGGGAAATTAATGCTACTAAAGAGCAATTTGGCCTTGAAAACTATGGCAGATACCACAGCAGTCATCACAATTTGCATGCCATGAACTTGTCATGACTCTGTGCTTCTGATTTATCAGTTGTTCTCTTGCATAAAAATCAGTTAAATAGGCACAAGGTTTATTACTGCATATGGAAAACTTCATGAAAAGAAAACCTTACCGTTGCAAAGTTAGTAAATACCTAATTAAGTTAAGAATTAAGTTAGCAGCCTTAATTCATCTCCCTTGTCTGTACTTACAGTGCTACACCAGGTGTCTCCTGGGGGACCCCAGGCACACAGTCCTGGAGAAGGTGAGGACCTGGCAGGAGGAGGTGGATCAGCTGGGAGATCAGAGGCACAGCTGCTGCCATCCGGTGAGTGCCTTTTCCAGGGAGGTGGGGAGCAGGAGGGTGAGGAGCACGAGGGGACCGAAGCTGCAGCCCAGGGCTCTGCAGGGCATCTCCGTCCCTCCACAGGCTCAGGGCCAGTTTAACCTGGAGAAGGGAACCTCACTGATGTCTGTCAGGATCTGTCAGGTCCATCAGGGGATGGACCAGGCTCTGCTCGGTGGTGCCCAGCAATGGGACACGAGGCAACGGGCAGAAACTGGAACACAGAAAGTTCCTCCTGAATCTGAGGAGTAACTCCTTTGCTTTCCTGGTGACTGAGCACTGGAACAGCCTGCCCAGAGAGGTGGCGGGGTCTCCCTCGCTGGAGATATTCAGAACCCACTGGGGCACCATCCTGTGCACCGTGCTTTGGGATGACCCTGCCTGAGCAGGTGACCCACTGCGGTCCCTTCCAACGTGACCCGTTCTGTGATCAGGAGAGGACACGGCCAAAAGCCGTTTTAATTGCATGGCCTGTTCTCTGTGCCTTTTGAAAATAAAATGTGCTGCTTCCTTGTCTCATCTCTCTAGATCTCAGAGGCTTTTCTTCATAGTAGCTCTGTATTTAGGCAGCTACCTCATCATTATTCATCTAAGTCATCAAAATTGTAAAAAGGACTAAAAAACCCTGATGTGTTATAAATAAAATATGGGAAGGAGGACAGTGATAGAATAAGAGTTCATATATTTGAGGGAATACCCACCCAAAAGCTCTCACACAGCAGTTGCAATGTTTTCTTATTGTATAAATATTGCAATCAAAGCATGAAATGCAATATGATCAATAGTTAGAGGTGAAATCTTACAGATGTGTGACAATATATCTACTCAATCTTCATTCAACATTCACACAGTTTGTATTTCCTCCCCTGTAATTGCCTCTCTACTGTGTCTTTCAATAGCTGTAAATTAACTGTGCCATAATTGCTCTTTTTTTTCTTGAATATTTCTATCCTTGCTTTAAATTGTATTTCTGTTACTTCCAGTATTGATATTATGATGTGTCCACTAAGACAGCACAGTATCTGGAGACATGTATATACATTTTTAGAATAGTTTTCTTTCACCCTTCCCCATTTTATTGGTACAGTTGATTTCTCCTGGCTCTGAGCCCAGTTTGGTTTAATTTTTGTTTATTTTATACAGGATTCCAGACTCTACTTGGAGATGGGCACTGTATAAATTAATAAATAAATTCAATATGTACTTGCTTTTAGTGGTTTGCTTGGCACATCTGTTTTTCAGAGGTTTCTAAATCTTCATGATCTGCATAAGATATCTTTAGTTACATGCGATTAAGGAGAGTATCATATTTTTAATGCGTGCAGGGCTTCCCATTAAAAAGTCACCATTTACTAACAGTTACAGGGCTCTGGCGTATTGATAGTGCAGTATGTCTCAATAGTTGGAATGTAGAATTATGGTTCTATTTAAGACAATATGGGTGTCTCAACTATGGTATATACTTGTGTTTTTGATGCTGAAAACTTGTTTTGTACTCGGAATGTTTTTAAGGGCTCTCTGTTTTATAATCTCTGCATGCATAAATATAAGTGTTGAATCCTGTTGGAACTACTGACATCCCTTCAGTATCACAAGAGCTTTCACAGGCAGAACTGTAACGAAGCAGTGGCCGAGGTGTTGGTTACAGCCAGTTGCATTGCTTTGGGTAACTGAAAGCATTTGAATGGAAAACCAGGGGCATTTCCCATTAAAGGTTGCCAATTTTCATGATGATTTATGTCAGGGTAGCAAAAAACTTTTTGGAGAAATACTCAGCAAACATTGTGGCACCAAATTAGGTCATGATTAGCCCAGATGAGAGATGAGACAGCCACTGAAGCAGGCAGCAGTTAGAGAGCAATGGCAGAACTGGGTCTGCAGGGGAGCAGGGGATCCCAGATGTGCAGAGATCTGAAAATATAGCGTGTAAAGTTGAGGTCAAAGACTGTTTGTGAGGAGAGAGGAAAAACTTCATTAGCTGAAGTGTGAAAGTGTCAGGGATTTCCCTCCTCACACTGAAGCCAGCCTCATAAATTGCGCTGCTTATGGAGCACCACGTTCTTCCAGAGATGCAAATGGAATGAACAAGTTCTTTTTATGAGTTGTGCGTTGCAATTTTTATTGCAATACTTGAGGTGAAGGTGGAAGGCACAGGGAGCAGGGTGGGGGCAGATCAATGTATGCAGAATGGGCAGTTGGTTCTAGTTACTTACTAAGATAGGGGTATCTCAGGTGTCTTTCGTAGGGGCTCAAAACAATGTTAAGCTACCATCTTATCATCCAACTGCATATTTTTTAAAGAATCTAATTAGGCAGGGGAAGAACATCCATTGGCTGTAATGTGGTAGGCAGAGGAGTACTGGGATTAAAGTCTGACTGAAGCACTGAGTTTATCAGCCCTATGAAGAGTGGGTGATTTTAGGCAGGTCCACATGTAAACCTTTAGGTGCATGAGGAGCTCTCTGTGAAAGAACTGTTGATGGCTATGATGTTGGTATGGGATTAGGTGCTAACTGAGCTCACATTCTGAAGGATCTCAGTTCTGTGGTAGTGCTTGTCTCCTGTCTAAGACTTGCTATGGCTTATGGGTTTAACCTGAAGCCTTTAAACAGCTTCTTGCTAGTCTGGACAAGCCTTTCCAGATGTGCAGTTAGTTCCTGGGTAAGAAAATAGAGATAATTTCAGCAAAATCTGTGCTTCTGGATCTTCAAAAATATGTTCATCAGCAGTGTTCCCTGATATCTGTGGTTTCTGAGACCAAAGTCTTCTGGAGCTCTTGACCTCTGCTGAAAGAACAGGTTTATTTTGCCCACATATGACCCATATATGATACACACAGATGGTTACAAACATGTACAGACCATAACTTTCATGGTCTGAATTAGGTTTACTCTCTAAAAGGCTGTAAGTCCTGGATAGTTCTCATTTGCCTTTGATAAATTTGGATAATGTTATTGCCTCTACTATGGCAAGCCTAAGACAAGGGAAAATATTACCTGGGTTTTCCCCTGGTCTGTTGGAGAGAGGGCGATGAAGTGGGAGCCACATTAACTTCGTGTAGTCCTGGTCTGAGGTCCTCAGTTGTACAAAGCCCTCTGGGCACAGAAGAACATTGCTGGGAACTGGGAGATGATGCTCCATCCTCTGTGATGTCCCGTGGTTAGAAGGAATCCTGGAGTGGAAGCAGTGCCACTATTTTGCTGATACTGTTTTGTGATATGAAGGAATTTTAAAAACTAAAAAAGGAGATGATTTTTTTTTTTCTGGGTGTTTGTCATTATGCTTTCCTTATATTGAATGGCTAGTGTTTTGAGATAAGACCTTATAGATAAAATAAAAATGAGAAATGTGTGGAAAATAAGTTCCTACTTACAAAATACATGTAGTAAAGAAAGGGTCAGATGCACGTGTCTGGATACGCCGGCACGTATTAAAAACCAGCGGTGCTGTGCACTTAAATAAAGCCAAATAATCCAACCCAAAACCTCCTTTGTTTGCACAAGGAATACATTTAAACATTTCTTTTAAAAGCTATTTGAAATTTAAATATTTTATATCACCACTACTGGAAGTCCCCCAGTCCACGGCCACAGGGATGTTCAAGAGTCAGAAACATGGTGATGGGACAGAAGAAAAGGGGCAAGAATGGGCGCAGAATTAAAATGGTGCAGGCAGGCAACTCTTGGAGTGGCAGTGTTTCCCATTTCTTTCCTAAGCACATCCACAGTTTGTTTCTGAGAAAGCAGGAAGGACACGTAGGCAAATTGCCAAGCAGATGGTGCAATCGAAGAGGAGGAATGCAATCAGAAGTGCAGTATCACACAGAATTAAAAAATCCTATCACTTGCTTTCCTGATACAATACAGGAGAAAATTCGCATGCAAAGAATAAACGTTAACTGTATACTTCCTTCTAGTCAGCTTTCTGTCTTGGCTTCAGAAAAACTTCCACCTCTGAGTTCTCCTGTGGTATCCCCTATGCCGAAGTAATTCAACGTGTTCCAATTTTGGTACTTTGCAGATTTTTCAAAACTGCCTTATTATTGTCTAAATATATTTCTGCTAATATACAAAATTTAACCGTGGTAGAAGGATGAAGTCCATTCTGAGGATTTCTATAGTTGCTGCTCTTACATGGCATGAAGAAAAGAAAATACTACTTGCTATGTAGACTTCTATATAACCAATAAGGATAATATCAGTGTGGAGTTAGTGGCAGACCAAGGAATGACGCTATTTTTCATATGTTCTGTATTTTCCAGTTTATTACTGAAACTACATAGTATATTTGCATTGTGTCTTTGGAATAATTTTATATTCTTTTTTTTAACTTACAATGTGTTTTTATTCCTCTTACAATGTATTTTTATTTCTGTCATAATTTGACTCTTTTCAAAACCAGGCTGAGTGTGTATTGCATATATTATGCGTATATAGAAATACAGGTTCCCACCTTGCTCCTCTGACTGGCTTTTAAATTTCAAAAGATACACAAAGAAATGCATGAAGTTTTCTAGCAAGAATATTTCATGGCGATTTTCATGTAATTTTTGCTTATTAGCAGCATAGTTTTGATTATGTGATTGGATATAACAATTTCATGTCAATACATAATGAGAACCTGACAAATCTAGTTGTAATTGAAGAGAGGAAACCATATCCTGGCAAAAATGTAGAAGCCCAGCCATCTGTCCTGAAGATTATCAGCCTTTTTGTTATGCATTTTATGTCTATATATCAATATTCTCTAAATATATATATATGGAATATGTGTCCTCTACCTTTATTCTTGTGAATGGCTTCCAAATGAGGTTCAGCCACAGCACGTGAGTGTCACCTTCATGGACCTTAACAAGAGCTGCCTCCATCTCTCTCCTGCCAGTCTCAGTTGGTCTTCACATGGTGCTGTTGGACAAGCAAGTGCTTGTGGGTTACAAATGAATCTGAAAATAAAAGGAAGATTTCAATCCACTGAATAAAATTTTGGTAAATGTTTGGAGTTTTTTTTAATTACTTATTGGAGCTATGTTGCCATTTTTTCTTAGGCTTCTGAATCTATTTACTTAGCTTGCAGATATTTTTTCTTCAGAACGTAACATCCAGTCTGGTTTGTGAGAAACCGAATGTGATCTTCATTCTTTCCTTCTTGGAAATCCCTTCCAGTTATGAAGATTTTACAGGTGATTTTTGATGCTGATGGGCATAGAACAAGCTCTGTTGTATTCAGATTGGATTCTCTGCAGCACGTGTATAACCTTATTTTTCTCCCAGGTGGTTTGAAGAACATTTGAGATTTTACCTGTAAAACAGGGTTGGACAATCAGAGGCAATGCCACAGTTCAGCTGGTAGAACTGCACTGCTGATGGTCAGAGTCGGGGCTTTTTTTGAAATTCAGATTGCTTCTGGTGTGTTTGCCTGCTGGGGGAAGAAAGTAGAACCCAGAAAAGTGAAATGGAGATTTAAACCCCTCCGTGAACAGTTTCCACTCAATTTTGGAGTTTCTCTCACATTTTGAGTTCTTCAGTTAAATCAGCCATTGCTTGAGATTTTGTGTATTTGTCTCAAGAGTACTTGGGCTTATTTTTAATTACAGGAAGGTCCCAAAAGGTTTTGTCTTTGTCCATGGTAAGTAGTTGTAGCCCCAGGTTTTCTAGGTAAGAGCAAACTTCACTCTTGCCAAGCTTTTCTGGGAGGGTCGACTCCTACTGTGGTTTGCTCCAGAAAATGCAGAAAGAACCAGCTGACAACTCATCCATGGGCAAATAGAAGGGTTTGTTGTCATGCTCTCTGTGCAAAGGGCAGTAACGTCTTGAAAGCCAAGCGGGGCAGTTGTAAGTCACCAATACCAGGCAGTGTTTTGTAACGGGGCCAGAAGTATCCAGATATGACAGTGCTGGGAGTTGGTTTGGGGACAGCTGGGCACGGTGGACTTTCGTTAAGTAACAGAAGTTGAGTCATTCCCAATTCCATTGACTTCGCCTGAATTGGTCAGATAAAAACACAGCCAGGCTGAGCTGGGAATTACTGGGAGAGAAAGAGAAAGCAAATTGGAAAATGTGACTCTGTGTCTGCGCTCTGGTACAGTCTGCTTCTCCAGTGCTATGAGTAATTCTCCTGCTCCCGTTTCAGAGGGGATATGTGAAGAGTGATAAAGGTGATCAGACTTCTGAAGCAGTCTGGGGGTGATAAAAGAAGTTTGACAATCTTCAGCCTGGAGTAGAATCAACAGACGGAGAATTTGATGGAGATCTACAGACTGGGAATGACACGAAAAGGGTGAGTGGAAAATGACTGCATCCTCTTCACATGCAAGGGCTGAGCATCGTGTGAAACTAATAGTACAGTTCAAAACAAAGGAAACAATATTATTTCTTTTTGTTCATACTCAGATGTGAAGTAAGTTATGGAAGTCCATTTCAGAGGCCATAAAGGGTGCTGAAAGTTGACGTAGATTCAAAAGTGAACCAAACAAGTTCATGGAAGGAGATTCCATTCAAAGCTATTAAAACATGCCAAGTCACGGATCACAAAATCCCTGAGCCATAAATGAGTGGAAGATGGAGATGTATAAATAAGGTAAGTAGCATTTATATATTTTGGTTTTCCTTTTTTTTAAATTTTTTTCTCTCCCCGAGTTCATTGTAGCTACTATGACAAATGAAATTAAGCATGTGCTGGTTCAATACCTTTCACAGAGTATCTGTATAACCTGTTGTTTCAAGATCATAGGAGTAAATCATTGTTTAGGAAAGGCAGCAAAAGTCAACAGAGACTTTTTCCTTTTTCTGGTGGGCAGTGCTCTGCCTCCAGAGTGAACACTGAGCGCACAAGCGTGGTGTTAATGGACAGCCTTGCTGGAGCTGTCAGCATTCACTCGGGTAAGACGACACTGGCATTTTGACCATTTGTGGTCATTAAAGTTCTTGTGTACTTATTATAGGATAGTGGAAATTAGCCCTAGTGTCCTGGTCTGGTTCCAGCTTCTATGTCTGCTGCAGTTTGACTTGGATAGGTTCCTTTTTCACCCTTCAGTGTGTGCTGCTGTATAATGACCACTGCTGAGTGGAGAGCAGTGCTGTAAAGACTCCACGTGGTTAAAAGTTCAACAGAGGTTATTCCTTGTGTAAGGCACCAAATACAGTAACTGTGCAGCAATCCCTGAACTTCCCAGGAATACAAAGTGTATTCGACCAGTTTGTTTTGTAAAACACTGGTCATAATTTGCAGGAAGGGAGGGTCGGCAGTCTGGGTGAGCTGTGGTGGAGCAGCAGAGCTGCACGTCCGTGTGTCTGGGAAGAGCCCGCGGTGTTTTCAGTCACGACATGTGCCTGATGAGCTGGTGGTGTGGATTTTGCACTGGGATTTTACTGACACACACTCACTGGAACACACTATGAAATTCCCTTTGACACAGAAGAAAACTTGACATGAGCTGGGTTTGTACATTTCTGAGGATTTTTCAACCTTGCTTTGCATCAAAAGGCTTTGTGTGCATCATCAATGTGAGGCGAGGGAGAGGATCATCTGTCTTTGGGGGAATGATTGTCCACATTCTCAGTGAAAGGTCAATGAGTGGTGGGTATTAATTAATCCAGCTGGGCACACAGCATCCCAGGTTTAACAATGTCCAAGCTTTTTATAATGATGATAGATTTTAAGGACCTGCCTTTTAGTAATGGCATCCCATCTGTTTGGGGTTAGGGCTTTCAGCACATTAAGGGGTTTTTATAGATCCTTCTTTGTAAAGTTGGTCTGGTTTGTGGGATAGTCCCAGACATCCATTACTTAGAAGAAAATAAAAATGGTGAGAATTTAAGGCCTAAGTTGTGAGTAAGAAATCTTTTAAAATCTGAGAAATTATTGTAAACACATTTGCTTTTGAAAGCAAACAGTCTCCAGTGGAGACTCTCAATTTCTTTATAAACATCCTCCTGAATTTCTTGTTTAATCTCGAAACATGCACCGTACTAATTCCTCATGGTGCCCAAGTGCCTTTTGCCCAGATGTCCACAGCACTGGACTGAAGACAGCAGGCCCTGGGAAGAGCCATGCTCTTGGTAGAGCACAGGAAACATGACACGCCTCGCACCGCTGTGGAGGCCACCACAGTTCTGTTGTGCTTTGTTTGCTACAAGACAA
>VWZG01008225.1:484831-517331 GCA_013396735.1 Grallaria varia
AAGGGGTCCAAAGGGCCTTCTATTTGATTTTTGACAAAGTGTACTGTGGATAGAAATCAATAATGTCAGCCTAGCTATCTAAGTCACACCACACTGCCACTGCAGGCTTTATTCAGGAGACTGGATGAACCAAGCAAGCAAAGAATGGACTGACAACACTTTTGACACAGACTGTTTATTAGGCTCACAAAGCAAGAAAACAGAGACTTGCAACACTTGAGATGACCACACTTAAAGAACGCTCTTCAGAAACATTTGTCAGGGTCATGGCCAAGAAAATTAGTGTTTCTTCTAGTAGAAAGTCCATGATAAATTGACTTATCTATATGCTAAATGATTTTTGTTGCCTTGTATTAATTTTGTCCAAATTTTGTTATAGTCTGCATATATAGCAAAATACACTTGCAGGGGCTCTTTTCTTTCTTTTTTTCCTTTAATGCTGTAGAATCACATAAAGCTGCTGCTTGAATACTCTGAGCCTTTCAAAATAAAACTGATATTTGCAAAACTCTGAGTGTCCCTCAGAGGGATCAGTCTGCAGTGCAAAGATTTGTAAAAATGTAAAATCACCCTTATGTAATTCAACTATTAAGGCTTCGGTGATAAAGAAGAGCTGAGTTATTTACATAGGTTTAGAGAGTGACATCTGTGTGAGTGACAGATGTCTGTGCCAGAAGGATGCTGCACTCACATTCTTTTTTGTCTGCATAGGGATTGTGTCTAAAACAGTTTGTTTTTTTTCTTTCTGCGTATTTGCCATTATAAAAAAAATTAAAATGCCGTTCTTGTGTTTATGAAATGCAGGATGTTCCTGGAATCTTAAAACAGCAAGGCATTTAAGAAGGATTTAGGGCCTTGGTTTATAAAGCCTGGGCACTGGCTGTAAACATTATGGACGTTGCTTATTATTTTTCTAGCTCATATTTTAGAAAAAGTATCTATTTATATTTTATCAGTATTTATACAGGAGTGTCTGCAATTCTAGGCAGAGCCTCTGTTGATTTATAACGAGCTCCAAAACTGACCCAATAAAGGAAGTAAACTCATCCAGAAGAACTGAGCTTGTTTACTGCACCTGCACGTTTTCATTAATTAGGGTTTGCCTTTTGTGTAGACAAGTATAAGGTATGGAAAAGACACTGAGTCAGAATGTGATTTTCTAAAAAGCAAACTGAAGAAACAGTGCACATTTTTTATAATTATTTGGTGCTGCCTCTTCTGTGGTGCCTTTAAAAAACTTCTGGAATGAGTCCATTTTCCTTATCGTTGATGTTGTGCAAGAACTTTTCTGAAGTACATCAGAATCTAAGACTAATCTGGGCTAGGTTGTTACAGTCACCATGTTATCTGATATATTTAATTTTCATAATGTCCCAGATTTCAAAATATTTTTTAAAAGCTCACATCAGCATCTAACAAAAACGATGCAGCCACTCTTGCTTTAGGAACTTCATCCAAGCACGTGATGCCTGGTGGAACAACTCTTTGCATTGCCTGTTTCTGTGCTTTTTAGTGACTGAGGAATGTTTTACAAAATGAGGTGCAATAAATAAATAAAAAATCAGCATGCACACAAGGCCAATTATTTGTTAATGATTTCTGTGTTTGTGGCTCTCTGGAACTGGTTTGAAAATTGACTCTATTACAGTATGTTTAAAATTTGGCATTGTTCACCTATAAACCTGGAGGTTTTCTGACAATAAAATCAAAGCATGGGGATGAGCCAAAATGTATTATTTCTTCAATAAAATCATAGCTAAAGCATTATTTTCCCCCAATGTTATTCCCAAAATGGCTAAGGTGTTTAGAAAAAAATTGCTTTATTTTTCTTTTTCCATGAAGTGTCCATTCTTGTTTTGTCCAGCCCCTCTTAAGTAAGCCTGAAAAAGGTTGAGTCCCTTTGTGTCGGTGGTGTGTGATGTGATGCTGCTGCTCACATTTCACTGGGTGTTGCTGCAGTTGCCAGTCACGGATCTCGTGGTGTGTCTGCTGTCAGCTCCGTGCGCGCTGTCCCCTCCGATGTGGCTCCCCTGCGCTCGCTCCGTGGTGGGCACTCCCACCCTCTGCTTTAGAAAACTGCATCTGGTTTTCTTTTTTTTTTATTCCTAATGAGAATGCAAATGAAAGAAAAGCTCTGTGAAATGGCTATAGATGAGTTGCTTGTCAAAAATGTTTTAATTTGGAGGGGGGTTAAAACCCAAGCCGATACCTCTCTCAACAGGGTAATGCGCTGCATGTTCTAGATGGACTCCTCTTTCGAGTGGTGGCACATGGCCAAGTATGATGGCAGCACATCTTCATTGCTGCTGCTTCTCATGTCTAGTGCTTAAACAACTCATGCAGGTTTTGACAGCTTTTTTTTTTTTTTTTTTAATATATTTACATAAACCACTTTATTGCGGTAGCACTTTTTCAATAGAAAATATAAATGTTGGCTTACGAAAAGATGGTTGTTTTTTTTTTTTTAAAGACCATACACATTTTTTTGTAATTAAGAAAACATAATGTTCTGTTTGGGAAACTTTAAAAGTTACTTCATTATAAAATATGAATCAAAACGCAATAAAAAAAGTCGTTATCTCTCAAAGACCATTTTGGAAGTCAGCTGTGTGCTTTCAGTAGCGTGTAGTGTTCAGATGTGCAGGGAGATCATGACTGGAAGATGAAATTTTCCCTACTGAAGATTGCTAGAGATTTGTACAAAACTAACCTTTAATTAGATTTAAGTATGATACGTATTCGCTACGCTCACCGTGGCTTTTATTGATTTATTTATAATGGGTTAAAAGTATAGGGTGATGTCTCAGATCACCTCAGGGGGGGCTTTATGGCTGCCTCAGGTCTCACTGTAAATATTCTTACAGCAATTTCCCTCCCTCGGTGATGAACAGGCTGATGGGTCAGCAAACGTGACTCTGCCCTGATCTCCGGGGATGGTTTCCACTCAGGCTTCGTCTGGAGCTGACGTGTCTCTACGTAGACCAGTTGTCAGGTACGTAATGGAGTAATGAGGAAATGAGTTGTGTGCGAATGCAACAGAAACGATGATTTTTGTGCTAACCCGTGTACTGTGCGTGCCACAGCCCCCCTGAGAGCCGCTGCGGGAAGGGGACGGGGCACGGCCCTGCTGGTGGCCCCAGGGCAGCTCTGCAGCCCTGGCAGTCCATCATCTGCAGCGGAGCTTCTACCTGGGCTCAGCTCCTCTGTGTCAGAACACATCCAGGTTCCCAGAGGGCTTGAGCCTTTGGGTGCTAAGCCTGTGTAGAAATTCCCTTGTAAATGTCACAGTAGGAACAGATGGACAGCAGGAACTTTAGTAAATTCTACTTATACTTTGTTGAACAGAAGAATTTGACATTTTTTACCCTAATTATAGGTACTAAACACCAAAACATTTGACCGGAGAGCTTTTGAAAACCTTGTCTTAAATTATTTCCTGTTCAGGACTGATTAGCCAATACAGATTTCAATTTAAATTTTAATTAAAGCTTATTTGTTATGTACTGTATTAGCTCGCAACACTTTTTTTTTTTTTTTAAAGAAAAGATGTTATCTTTATAGAATTGACTTATTTGGAAACTTAACATAAGCTTTCAAGCCCACAGAAAATATGGTGATGTGTTTCTGTTTAAAATATGTTTTAAAAAGTAATTCACTGTAAAATGTTTTTTGCAGTACTACTTTAGAAATAATTTGGGATGCCTTAGATAAGAACCTCTTAATGCCTGACTCTAAAATCTGGGTATACAAAAACCGTGCAGGAATACAGTCCCAGGGCTGCTCAGTGTTGTAGCCACGCAGTCCCCACACGACCTGAGTGTCACTTTGGAAACATCTGGGCCGAATAGTGATAGGGAAAAGCATTGGAGTGGTGGTGTGTGAAGGAGCCCTGGTCCTGCGGAGGAATGGACACAGAGCATCAGTTGATGTCAGCAGGCATTGCACGGAGGGGAGGGACTGGAAATATTGCAATTTTATCTGCCAGTGACTGTCGGGGTAGTTCCGCTGGTCATAATACCTCAAAAATTTAATTTTTAAGAAGCGCCTGTCCAGTCAGTCTTGAATTTATTGAGATAATGAGCAGGTTTCTTTCAGTGCAGCCCCGTTCTGGGCGCTTTATGTCGATTGCACGGCTCTAATTAAATCCACGCACGGGCTGTGCTTTATGCTGTTATTAAACAGCGGAGTGTTAAAATTGATTTAGCAGGCTTTAGAGCAGTTACCCTGGGGAGGTGGCGTGGCCAGGAGTGGCCTGCTCCTGCAGAAATGCAGCAGGAATCCAGTCTGCTCCTTGGCACTTCTGGAGAGAGAAAAAAATAATCCCTCAGGTGCAGAGTGAGAATGCCAAGAAATCAGCTGATGATCGACAGAGAGAAAAGAAAATTAGGTGGAAAACTAACATAAAGAACTCCCCAAATGTGGTTGGTTTTGGTGTTGGCAGTTAGAGGGAAATAGAGGGAGAAGTTGAGAGGATCTCTTGCGGTCGGTCAAGGCTGAACTCAAACCTGTCGCTGTTCTGACCGCCGGGGTTGGTTTGAACCCATCTCCTGGTGCAGGACACACACTGCCCACAGTGATGGTCTGCTGGCCCTGGGAGGGGGCTGGAACCAAGGCAAGGTAAAGACACAGACACGGAGGTGTTGCCGTGTCTGAGAGTTCCTTGAGAGCCCACCAGCTGGGCTGGGGGGAAGGAGAGCAGGGCGTGAGCAAAGGCACCAGGGGTCAAACCATCACTTGTGGTCATCAAAGAAACCTGGTCAGTCTGTTGCAGTTGGTGCTCCTGGCACCTTGTAGCTGTTCCCTCTGGCATTTCCCCCGTGAGAAGAAAAGACTGCGGGGGGATAGCAGAAAATAGGATGAGAAGATGCCCAAGGAGAGAATAGAAACACTCAGAGTTTTTCATCAGTTGCATTTTCAAATGGATTTGGACATTGATCGCACAGAGTGACTTAAAATTTTGGTCTCTCTTTTACCTGTGGTGGCTGCTGCTTGCTTTGTCTCGTGTTGATCAACGAGTTTGTAGCAGAGAAAATAAAAAACAGAACTGAAAGAGATCAGAGGGGAGAGAAAGATTCAGGGAGAGATGAAGAGAAATGAATGGAAGAAAGAAAAATATAGAAAAATGGAGGGAAACTGAAGAGAAAAATATTGAGAGAAAAGGAAGATTAAAATAGAGAGAGGGCAATTGAAAAGAGAATCACAGCAGCAGAAAAATAGATTTGAATTACTTTAAAGGCCAAAGTATGTCTTTCTCTTGAAAGTACAGGTACCTTGTGTGCCAGCCACACTCAGTCGAGATTTTCTAGAGGAGAATATGTGAGTGCTGTGTTGTAGGAGATGAAAATGGAGAAAGGTTAACACCAAGAACGCAGTAACCAGGGGTCACTAGTTGGGCAGAGGGTAGAAATGGTCACTGATGGAAAGCTGCCTTTGCAGGAGCAAGGGGAAATGCTGAATGTACAAGCTTGAGGTTCGGAGGTTCAGCTCAGGGCTCCATCCCGAGCTCATTCTAGTGGCTGAAAGGGTCTCCACTGACAGTGAAGGTCTGTCAGGAAAGCAATCGCTCCATCCAAAAGCTTCTATTAGAAATGTTTTTTCCCAGCTTTTTGATTTTTCTGTCCAAAGGTGCGAGATGTGTTCTCATGGCTGCCTTGGAGATCCCTCTGCCTTGTGCCAAGCATTGATGAACAGGGTATATGTGAATCCACAACACAGGGCAAAAATACAAGGAAATAATCCTGTTTTATCTGTAGTTCCGTAGTTCACACGTGACAGTCTAAGCTCCCAAAGGGGGAAAAAGAAGCTTCATTTTTTACCTAAAGAGGAAAAGGAGATATTCTCTTGCAGTTAAAATTCTTATAGCGGAGTGTTGAAGAAAAACACCAAACATTTTGAGACTTGATAATATGCGAATCAGCAACACTGGGAGAAGTGTCTGCAAGATGATTTGAGTTTCAAGGATGTAAACATACTTCATTGCTCTGATTTAGTCACCCTTGGTCATTCAGGATGTAAGTGGGAACTGATCTCATTTAGGAAATCATTGAGAGGAGATGAGTCTGAGGACTTGATTCTATCTTATCTTGACAGACCACAGTTAATAAAGGAAGGCAATTATTATGTTTTCTGGGATGTACCTTTGTCTGAGGCATTGTTAATAAACATTAAAGGGCTAGTTCTCCAAAGATGTTTAAGCACCTAGCTCCCATTGATTTCAATAAAATGAGGCATCTGAGTGCCTTTAAAAATCTGACCTTAAGTGTCATCAGGAAAAAGTGAAGCAGAACATAAGCAGGTTCTAAAAGAATAACAAGGGACTGCAGGCATATGATTCTGGTGTGCCCCTGGTTATTGTATTTTACATGTATGGGCTGCCTGCACATTATAAACAAAAAAAAAGATACAAAGAAAGATACAAACAATCCCTGCCTATACTGCGTAAAGCACCAAATTGCTGTCACTTCTCCAGTCTTTTCTCAGAGACCTTTTACAAAACATGCCGTATGGATTGAGATAAAAAGCAAGAAAACAACCACCCAAACAATGTCCCCTGTGCTCCCCACAGCCCCTCTGACACAGCCCCCTCCCAGTGCCAGCCTTGCCCCTCCTTTTCCCTTCCCTGGTGTACTTGCTGAGCTGGAGGGGTTTGTTTGCCCAGCTTGGGGTGACAAGTAAACAGTTGGTCACAGCCCTAATTACAGACGCCTTTTTTTTACTCAAACATATTCCTTCACTTAGAGGAAAATGCCTTGCTCTCAAGATTAGCCCTATGGAGAAGGTACAGTAGGTATGGCACAGTCTGTGTGATAAATAGATGGATAGGCAGTGACATACAAATGTTAACGTTGCTTTTTTTTTTGGAGGAAAAATCCAGAGCTAGAAAATATTGTGTTGGTTTGTCACTATCTTTTCAGGCTTGTTGCATTTTAATACAAAACAGAAACTGAGAGGGAAGGAGGTTGCCTTGCTGTTTGTTTCTTTCTTATTAAGCCGACTATGCTGCTTACCTACTTCTTGATAAATATCGCTCACCTACTTCTAGCTGGGATTAAGTAAATGAAAACAAACCCTCCACAGATAACAATAATTCCCAAAGAAGAGATTTTCAAATTCAAAGGCCAAACTGAAATTTAAAATGATTTTCCTAGATTTCCGACCTAGATTCCCTGTCTTATTCTCAGTGCATTTGTCCTTTTAAAGGAACCAATATGTTTGTATAACTGATGTGAAACAAGCTTGACTCCAAAAAGATTTAACTTAATATCTGGCTAAGCATTCAGAGGGTAGTCCATCTGTGGAATGCACATTAAGGGCCCTGGCTGGAGCGCAGCTAGTCATGTATGATATCAGGCACACAAATGTGACGTGATGCCCATATACTCTTGAGCATAATTCGAAGTGCCACGAAGCTCTATGGGCAGAGAAGCTATAAACACAGTTGTCACAAATGAGAAAGTCTACAGGGTTATATTCAGGCTGAAGAATGAAGAAGCATTAGAACCAGCCATCACGTCTTAATGAAATTGTTAATTAAGATATTATGGGATTCATAGCTGAAGATAATATCTGTCTGGCAACCTTGCAGCATGCTTTAATTAACCATTTCTTCCCTGAAATCCATGGCAGACTCAAAAGGGGTGCAGACAGCCCTTGGTAAATACACAAATACCATCAAAATGATGTTACTTTTTTCCCAGTGGATTTTAAAAAATATTTTTCTTGCTTTCTAAAAAGACCAGCACAGAACATGTGATTATAGGAATAAGTACACGTTTAATCTACATAATCATCAGTCTTTCTTTATGTAAAAATGATTAGTAAATAGGGTTTTTAAGCAACTGTTTAGATTAGGCATTGGCATCATAGATTAACTTATTTCTAAAACACTTGATTTTATCACTCTGCCTAATGATTTGTCTCATGATTTATTGGCTAATATGATGAATCATGTAAGATTTATTGTTTATCCTATAAATAGTGCAACAAATCATTAAACAGTGATAAAACCCAGCAGTTTCACAAGTCTACCTATGTTGTCTTTATGTACAATGTGCTTGTGTTGTACAGTAATTTGATGGGTCTGTTTTCAGTTTTATGGTATCAGGTGAATAGGCATCTCTGTTTAAATTAAATGGTTTTACGAAATAATAGTGAAGTCATAATCTTATACTCCAGCTATATTTATTTTATACAGAAAAATAAAGCCTAATGTCTGATATATAGTAAATCTGTAAATTTATTCACAATAATAAATGTAATATTCTTTCTTAGAAACACCTTAAATATAATGGCAGTTTTTCATATTTTAGAATGTCACCTGTGTTTTTCTTGCTATGGTTTCATGTTGCAGTTGACAAAAATGTTCCTTCTATCCTGGCAATTTTAGAGATCCGAGTCCATCTCATTTAGTTTAGCTGAAAGGCTGGTGTGGGATATCGCTGAATTGAATATATGAAATTTGGCTTTCAGATAACGGGAGTGGTAATTTTTTTTCTTAACACATAATGGCTGCTCTTGTTGCAATCATAGCTAAGTCTGCCTGTATACATTAGGGATGAAAGGACAGAAAATAGAAACTAATATTCTTGAAAATTCCCTGAGGTCATCAGTGGGTTAGAATAGACGCAGTCATGATGATATTATATGCTGCAGTAGTAGATTTGCAGTATTTTAAATTGAATTATTTGGACTGTAGTGGTCAACCTTCATTGCTAACTGGGCCATTTGCCTTCTTTTGATCTCCAGATATTGCCACACCCTGTCTCCCTTCGCCTGTTGCAGGAGAGCTTGTTGTGCATCCTTGAGGTTGGTTGTGTCACACGAAGCACGTCCCGCAGTACCTGCTGGCGTTAAGGACAGCTCAGCAGCGCTTTCTGGACGTGGGGTTTGCTGGAAACACCCGTGTTTTGTTGGTCGTGCTTGGTTGTAAAGCTGGGCTGGTGGGCACAGCTGGGCTGTCTCCACCCCAGCAGCAGCCCTGCACGGCGTGGGTGTCATTTGTGCCCAGCCCAGGGCTCGGGACACAGGAGGGACAGAGGGAAACAGCACCTGAGAGCAAAGTGCTGCTGCTGGTTGGTCCCAGTGCCCTGGATGGGAAGGGTCCATGGGAAGGGGACATGGGCCAAATGCCACGTCCTACCTGGGCAGCTGCACGGTGCCTGGGGCTGGAGGTGGGCACCTCTGTTACACAGCCCCTTTTTTTGGTGTGTCACAAGAACGTGGTTTGTGTGAGAGGAGCCAAAACAGGCGTGAGAACAAAGGATCAAACTTTGGCAGGTTTTTAACGAGCGCCGCTCTCCCCTGGCCATCACTGGTTACTCCATTCTCTCCTCTGGCCCGGCAGTGAATTCAGAGGGGTTTGGTTCTTGCTGGTTTGTACTTTGCCATCAGCATTGTCCAGCCTGGACTGTCAGACTGCCCTCCTGTGCCAGGTTCTTGTTGGGCTGCTTGTTCCAGCCTCTGCAAGAGCCCGGCCACAAAGTGGCAGGATGTGTGCAGCGAGGCTCTGGGAAGCATCTCCAATGATCCAGAAAGCTTCAGAGGAAGCCGGAGAAGTCCTGCTCCTTGCCAGTGTGATTATGGAGATGTGGGAAGCAGGTGCCCACGCACGGCACAGCCTAACGAGGGACGTGTGCCTTGTTTGTTAACTAACCGAGCATGGCCCTTCGGTGCCCTGCTAATAATTCCTCCTCGCCGGTTTTTCAGAGGGAAACTGCCACAGTTCTCAGGATGCACCGTGAATAATAAGGGGCTCTTTCTGTGCTTCGGACATCTATTTTATTTGTAGAAGAGCTCTGAGCACAGCTCAGCAGCTTTCCAGGGCTGGGCAACTGTACAGCGTTGAAAATGTGTGGCAATATTCCATGAGTCCTTTCCGTGGTGCTCTGGCCCAGCTGTGTTGGGTCTCTTTGTGTCTTTGCACTTTATAAAAAGGAGAAAAAGGAACAGCAAATATGAGTCTTTGAGGGCTGGTAAGGAATAAAACTTCTATGGCTACTCCTAAGGGAAAACTGGCAGCGTTTATGGGTCAAAGTCTGGAGAAATGAAGTTAATTGAAAGGTAGGCGGTAGATGAGATGGCAGTTTAGTTTTGCTATTTTGGTGTGTTAAATAATCAGTTCCAGGAAGGTGATCTTAAGGACGGAAGCCAGGAAAGCAAATGTGTTTCTCTGTGCCTGTTTCCCTCCAGGTGTGTGTTCGTAGCCCGACTTTGTCCTCTGGTGTAGCCATCTGCCTTGGGTGGGACCAGCACAGAGCAGGGCTGGGGGTCTTCAAGTCTCCACTGTAATCCCAGGCAATGCTACCACTGATCTTTTTTCCAGACAACCTTTTTAGTCCTCAGCTTGATTCTAGAGAAATAGTCTTGTTTTTCTTAGAGGGATCTCTTAGGAAAATTTCCTGGAATTCCTCTAGATCTGGAGGTAGAAATATGGAAGGAGGAAAACAGAATGAAAAAGCTGCATTAAAGGAAAGGGGCTTTAAAGGAATAAAATGTATCATTTAACACAGGAGGAGGAAGATGGTTTATTTTGCTGGACCAACCAGCTAGAAAGACCTTACTTTCCAAATGCTGACATAGGCTTATCTCAAAGCAGGGTAAAGGTTATTGCATTAAAGGTTTCAAAGCAAGGAAATTCATGTTTCCAGAGTGGGTGCATAAATCTGAGACATTTTTAATCTCACTATGTAAATAAATCTCATCAGAAAAATAAAATTGTACTGCTTTGATTCATTTGCCATAAACCCTTTTAATTTGATTTTGATTGATAGCTATATCCCTTGCATTAGAACTTTCTGGGAAAAAAAAATTAAGATAAGCGATTACTCCCTCTGGGTAATGCAAAGTTTTCAAACTTGTGAGGATGTGTTACTCCTGTATAAAATATAACTTGCAAATATTTTTTATATTATAATTGCATTTTGCTTTTATCTTTCAGAGCATTTGTTCATCTTTCATGCCACACTTGCAAGCTCTGCAATGTGACTGATTGATGCAGTAAGTGCAGTTAATTTTAATTCTGATTTTTGGGACTGAATTTGTCAATCAATATTGTACACTGGAGTAATTCAGTAACTGTCTCTAATTTCTTAGCTTCCCCCACCCCCCACCTTCTTTCTTTCTGTTTTACTTAATAATTTAGAAATGAAACTTCTCTAAGAGCTACCTGTCAATTTGGTGTTCACAAATTGAAGGATGAGTGGCTGCTGTTTGCATCTCACACGAACACAACTCTGGTTCAGGAACAGTGATTGGCAGTGGACTGCTATCTAGTCTGTGCTTTTACCTCCATTCAATGGCAGCCAAGATGCCCAAAAACCAGAACAAGCTGCATCATCACGAAACAAAAGCACACGGGGAGTGCGGGTAACCAGCAGCAGATGCTCCAAACCAGACAGTTCAAATTAATTCTGTGAAGAGGACTGGATTATATAAACACATTACGTATGCCAGATATTGATGTAGGACATTATTCTCTCTTATTCACAGGAGATTCTGCTAGTGTCAATAAGAGGTTTACAGAAAGATGTAGAGTGTCATCATCAAGTAGTAACTAATGTTTTAGTTAGCACCATTATTATTTCATATGCAGCATTACCTGATGGGAAAAAGCCATTAACTCTAAAACCACAGTTGTGTGCTCTGTATTTCTCCTTGTTTGTTGTCCTTTCAACTTCCCTATCAGCTTTTAACATCAATCAACCAATTCCTCCTTTTCCAGGTGAATAATGATCCCTTGCTGACTGGCATATCTGCCTGGAGAACCCAGAGAGCAGCACAGCTGGTCCCGCAGCACCCCCTTATCCAGGGCACAGACCTTGGGTATTCAGGGGAAACATCCAGAACAGGTAGACTAAATTTTCCTAGATTTTTTTGACTTGTAGGTAATCTTGTCAGGTATGTCCTAGTGCAGGAGCTCCAGCTGTGCCGTGCCCACGTGCTGTGTGCCGAGGCTCTGCCGACCCCACCTGCCCCAGCCGCCTGTGCAGCAGCTCTGCCTGTCAGGCCTGTAGTGCAGAAAGATGATCCCTTTCCTCTGTGCAGCCAAAATTGTGGACTTGCCATCTCAGTGAAGATAATAAGAACTGACTGGCCTAAATTGGACTTGTATTCTTAGTGCGTTTTTGGCAACGTCCTTCCCGTCCCTCAGAAGCAGCCCCGCATTCCATTCCCCGTTCCTCAACATCAGGGTCGGGGTGGATGTGTCCCAAATGGAGCAGCACTTCCCAAACATCCACAGTGATGAGCAGCCTGGTATCATCAGCTGCCTGGAAACTGTCTCTCCCCGCAGCTGCCCTGCCCCATCCCACCGTAGGTGACTGGATGCATCCGTCCCTGTTCCCTCCAGCAAATGGAAGGTTTTTCTTGCATGCAAACCCTGCTCCTTGGCTTAAAAGCATTCGTGGAAAATACAGCCAGCATGTTTTCCATCTGCCATTGCCACATGGCCTTGCTGAGGTTCCTGCTGCTCCTTGTCCCAGTAGCTTGCTGGAAGTCCTTGGTGGTGCACAGTAGCCTGCTCTTGGTGTCCGTAGCTGTCCTAGCTCCTTCTAATTCCCTTCCAGGCAGCTCCTTCCCTGCCTCAGGTCCTAGTCAGGGATTTTTTTTGGTCTATAAAGCTTTGTTCAGATTTTAAAACAACCTTTGAACGCTCTGGCTGGTCACCAGAGGACTTGCAGTGGGGGACTCAGCCTGCCCAGTCCCCTTGTTCCTCTGTGTCACTTCCAGAGTGGTACTTCCACTAACATTTACTCATCTCAGCTCTCCCCCTCTTTTCCCCCATGTCCCCCAAAAGTAGAAATAGTTATTTAACAAATATCCAAATGGGTTCCAGCTTTAAGGATGACACACATTTAATGTGGCTTATGCTATAGTATTCTTGCTTAACTTTGAGCTTTTGATTTAGCATTCCAGTTTAGCAGTGGCATTCCACAGGGGATAGTGTTGGTTTCCAAATCTTTTGTCAGAGTAATTGAGCATAACATCTTTGCAGGTTTGTGTTGCAAAAGATGCATTATCTGTTCTTGTCCATTTCTTCTATCCAAGCTATTCAAAACTTTAGCTTTACAGACCCTATGGAAGAATGTGAGGCTTAGGGCTGATAATTTATGTTTCTGCTGAATTTGCAACTCTGCATGTGATGATTAATACACTTTTCTCCATAAATAAGAAGAGATGATATCTGTGAATTGGTAACAAAACAGAAGAATTTCATTAAATTCTGTATTTTGCAAGAGACTTCCATCCTTTTAAATCTTTATAAATTAAACATCATCCATGTCTGGCTGGCGGAAGAATGAATGTCACATAGAAGATATCTCCCTTAAATATTTTCTTGAAAGTAATCTATATGATTTACAACATATTGCAATTAACATTGACCTTTTGTCTGCTTCAAAAGAATGTGAGAACAGTTTTTTGACATCAAAGAGATTTTCTAAATTTCCAAAAATATTCCTGATGAAAGTTGTTCTGACTGGGAAAAATATGTCACCTTCATTTAAAAGTTATGGCACACTTGATAGATTATCTGCCTCTTTCCTAACCTTAGCTCATGCACAAAAGTAGATTTAAAAAGGCCCTCGCAAATAATCATCTTTTAGAAAATGCAGATCCTCAGAAGTCAAAATTGAGGATCCTGTACTTCCTGTTTAAGATGAGCTGACAATTTATTCAGGATCTGAAGGCTGCTATTCACTCTCCCATTTCTTTCCTGCCCCTTAATTGCCAACCTACGGCTGCAGCTGAGAGTCCAACAAATTTAGTCCTTTTTTTTCATCCAGAATGAAAATGAATAAAGTTCAGTTTTCACAAATCTCTATTAAAATCAATTTCACAGGTTATTTATAGCAACATATTTCAGACCTGTGGACAGCTTCGTTTTGTTTTTAGCCAACAGTTATGAAGATGCCTGTGGGAAGCAGGCGGAGGGTCTGTGGTGGGTAGGGTGGAACTGTTCAACGTAGTAAGACGTAGAGTCCTGCTCCTCTTTATTTGCTTCCTCTTTGCTCCCCCTGCCTTTGGCCCCCTCCTGGGGCTGGGAAGGCTGCTCTGGCCACGGCGTGTGAGCAGCTGAGGCTGTGTCCCCCTGGGCGCGTGGCCGGAGCCGCCTCTCTGCCGCCTCGGATGGCCAAGGATGAGCTGCTGGGTCCAGGGAGGGGAGGAGAGAGCAGAGCACGAGCTGGGCCGGCTGCCAGCCCCACTAAAACCTCTCCTGTAACCACTCCAAGATGTGCACCAGAATTTAGGGACTCCGATATATTCAGGCAGAGCAGTTTTACACAAAGGGTGCTTGAAATACGGTGTGGAACAAACTGCCGGAGTCAGCAGGAGAAGCAAACGGTGTAAATCAGCTCAAGGAGGGGCTTTTGAGGCAGGCAGGGGGAAGAGCACAGAGCTACTTGCTGCAAGTTGGAGTTTCAGCTGATGAAACACAGATTGATTTGTATTTCCTGAGGTTAGGAGGGCAGGTCTTCATGGACCACATCATCCTCTTTGGGCTGGTAAATGTTCCTACGTGCTTCTGGGCTGTGTTTCACTCTCTTTCAGTTTGGAGTGATGCTTTTTCCCCCCCCAACACACTCTTTTGCTCATGCAGTCTCTTTAGACACTGTCTTGCAGAGGGGAATGCACAGCACAGGGACTGTTCTCTCACACCTTGGGGAGCTTCACCAAAGGCAGTGTAATAATTTAGGTACAGTGGTGCAATCAGGTGCACTTCTCAGCCTATGGGCATATAAATGTGCCCGCACTGTGTTGCTTCCTGGGAAGGACCTCCTGACCACGATGCAGTATTTATGTCTAAACTCTAACGGTCAAGAAATCTTGACTGTGAAATCAAACACGGGAGTCTTTTAGTTTTTCAGGGTGCCACTATTGTCAGAGCTGTCACAGTGACGTGGTGAAAGATGCACATTGCAGGAGGGGACAGAACATAGACAAGGGGCAGCAAAACCCCCCTTTGCTGCTCTTCAGGGTATTCAGTCCTTGTGGCCCGGACTGTTCTTCCTGAGAAGAGAAATCCTGCCATAAAGTATCTTGGTTTGGTTTGTTGGTTTGTTTTTAATATATCAGGCATTTCGTTAACATAATTGTGCATGGAACAGTGTCCCTTCTAATCCTTCTCCCACGTTTGAAATCCAATTACACCTCTGTCTTCTTGGAGTCCTGAGCTGACTCCCCCTGAACATCCAGGAGCCCTTCCTTGGCTGGAGAGAGTTTGCCTTAAATTTTACCTAGATTTTTTTTTTTTTTAAATAGATAACCATCTTAGATTGCCATTGCTAATATTCCATGAGGAAAGTGGATTGTATTTTATTTCATTCCTCAGTTTCTAAGTCATAGGTGTGCCAGGTCATTTGTTCATCTAATGTTTTCAGTAGAAATTTTTTCAATGTACAAGTTTCCCTTTCTTTTCTAATTATCTTTTATTGCAGATCTGATAAGAAAAACACAAATGTTTTTTGTTTATTTTGATCCAAGTAAGGACTCAAAATAGAGATTTTTATTTTTTTTAGCTGAGATTGCCCGTGCCTTGGTTTTCTTGCTTAAAATAATGTTTATTTTCACTGAGATTTCTGTGAGTATTTCCAATACCTTCTGCCTCAGCATAACATTACAAAGTGCTCTCTCTTCATTCATTACTATGCCTATTGGGGTGCTGAAAGAGCATAAAATACCTCTTAATGATTCCCACTTTCTTCCTGCACTCACAACCCTGTTGGAAATCAGACGTGCCGTTTCATAACAAAGAAAAATAATAAGAAAATGAGCTCAACTCTCTAAAGGACCACGAAGGTTTGGTTCTTGCTTCTCAGAAATTCAGAGCCTGTGCTGCCCAGCCCCTGCTCTCTCCTTTACAGCCGTGGATGTGCTGGTGCTGTGTTTAAAGCCCAGCAGAGCAGTAGCAGCAAGGCAGAGCTGGCCTTCCAGGGATGATTGGATCCCATTTCCCCCAGGTTTCCAAGTCTGCAGCTGAAAATGTCTTGTAACTCTATTAGGAAAGACCTACGGTGATCAATAGAAGCAACAAGGCCACACAAGTACATCTCCAAGCACGATGAAAATTGCACATCCTGTGGTGCTCAGGGGACTTCATATTTTTCGGTGGTTTTCTCCCCCCATCCCTTGCCCTTGTTTACAGAGCAGTCCTTCTGTCTCGTGCAGCTTTATTGTGAGATGAAACCGGTCTTGTTCATTACCAGAGTTCACTCAAAAAATCAGTTCTGTACATTTGCTAAGGTTTTGGGTAATATAGATTATTTTTATTAACGTTTGCTTTAGTTTTGTGAAGATTGGTTTATGTTTTAAAGTGACATTATGCAAATTCAGAGAGAAGGGGATGCCTGCACTGGTGAGAGAAGAGGGCAGCAGTCCCTTGCCCCTCTCATCTGAGACAGGAGGACCAAGGTCAGGAGCCAAGGGTGTGGTTTGCTGGAGGGGGTCCCATGGACTGAATCAGGACCACAACCTCCCCAGATGTTCGGAGGGGTCACTGCCCCCAGATGTTCTGAGCCAGGTGGCTCTGAGGTGACACGGCACAGATTTAAGATCTGACCTAATCTCATGGCAATTTTTTTCTCAACAGCTTTCAGAACTGTCTCATTTCAGTGACAACTTAAGAGGCTGCTCCTTCTATTATGTACTTATTTATAGTTTGCTCTTATGCACCCACTACAAGATATTGTTTAAAATTTTGTTTGTTAATGTGAGAAAACAAAATGCTTTGAGGTGTACAGGGAGTCTCTTATAGACACTGTGTTTAGCTCGAAGCACGTGAAAAAATGACTACTTGACTAGGTTAGCTTTGGGTGCCCTCAGGCTCTTTGAGATTAGTTTTAGATTCATATGCTGTGGTCACTCATTGACCAACTGCTGCAACCCTTGGACAGATCCAGCAAAGGATCATTTCCCTCAGGCATGGTCTCCTTTCAATCATATTTAACAAAAATATTAAACACACTTGGGGCTTGCACCGAGGAGAGAAACAACTTTATACGTACACAATTCAAAGCAATTTTCTTCCTCAAGAAAATGTAAAAACTTGAATGAGTCTCAGTTTGTCAAGACTTAACTTTGGTACGCTCTAGAAGGGCTCTGTGTAACTTCTCCTGCAATTAAATTACTTCTGCATTATTCCTAGTAATTTCTGACAATATTTTTAAGGTTGATGCAAAGATGCTTTATTCCTAAGCAAACAGAAAAATGAAATATTTCTTATTTTTACTTCCAAGACTGTTTGACAGTTGATACAGCAGTGGGATGGGAAGCAAATGCTACGTTGATTGCTTTTTGTCTTTTTTATAGCCCTTACTTTAGCAGCCAAATTTTATTTTTCAACAAATCCTCAAGCCGTGAGTTTTTCAGCTTTGATGTTTTTTCAAGAAAGTTCTTAACGCACATCCCCCGTGTCCCCCATGGCTGAGAGCAGATGAGCATCCCCAGGAGGAGGATGCCCAGGGCTGTTGGGGTGTGCAGCAGGGCTGTTGTTGGGGTGTGCAGCAGGGCTGTTGGGGTGTGCAGCAGGGCTGTTGTTGGGGTGTGCAGCAGGGCTGTTGGGGTGTGCAGCAGGGCTGTTGTTGGGGTGTGCAGCAGGGCTGTTGGGGTCGGCAGCAGGGCTGTTGTTGGGGTGTGCAGCAGGGCTGTTGTTGGGGTGTGCAGCAGGGCTGTTGGGGTCGGCAGCAGGGCTGTTGGGGTGTGCAGCAGGGCTGTTGTTGGGGTGTGCAGCAGGGCTGTTGGGGTGTGCAGCAGGGCTGTTGGCTGTTGTTGGGGTGTGCAGCAGGGCTGTTGTTGGGGTGTGCAGCAGGGCTGTTGGGATGGCACTGAGCAGAGCGTGGTCTCTGAGCCCCCTTCACATGCACAGTCACACTGGCTCTGGCTCGGGGCAGTCCAGCCCAGGAGGAGTCAGTTCACACACAGAGCCTGAAGGGGGGCTTGTTACGGCCCCTGAATTTGGATTTGGGAAGCGTTCCCAGAGGGCCTACAAGGTGGGTATTTTTGGTGCTTAGCTGAGAAAGATTCACATGAAATTCAACAAGTTCTCTTTATTAAGCACAGGCTTAGAGGAAATACTCTTCTCCTGAGCAGAGTAGCAATGCGTGTGAGAGGAGGCGTTGGGGTTTTTGGTGTGCTCTCTGCGGGTGTATCTCCCTGTGCACAGTTATTGTCTGTGGGAGAAGGGTGGGGAGTTCCTTTTGCCCACATGGTTGTCTGCCTCGGGTGGGTGTCTGTGAAAGAACAATCTCCCAGATTATGGGAGAAGTAAACGATGCTCTGCTTTCAAGATGTGTCTTGATTCAGATGCCGAGTCTGGCAGGTTTCCCTTGCGAGGTCACACTCTCCCCTGCCCTTGGACTGCCCATGCCAGGAGCCCCTGGTGGCCCTGGCTCTCTTTGGCCTGCCTGGCTCCCTCCTGAGCTCTCGGCTCTCCTACACGGGATGGCACGAGCAGGTGCTCGCTCCTGCTGCCACCTCCTCCTTTCCCCCTGGGGACTTCACCTGAGCTGCTTAAATATTTTGATTTAATTTTCCTCTCTTCTCCAATAGCAGTGGAATTCCTCGGGTTTCTGTTAAAGGTGCCTTCGTACATTATATCTTTCAGATCTTTTATAGTCAGATCTGGAAGTTTTGCAGGTGTCTGCCTTAGTATCAACCACAGTCATGTCAGGCTCTTTTTTTTCTGGAATCGTAGAACTTTGGTTACTGCGGGTGGTTTTGGTCTTGTGCACTGAGCTGTAAACATGAGAGTAAGGCAGAATTTCTTCTTCAAGGTGGAACCAAAATTAATAGATATCTGAGCAGTTATTTAGTTCTTCTTTTTCTTTCTTTTTTTTCTCCTTTTCACGACTGTCTTGATGTTCATCAAGTTGTTAAAATTCAGAATGAAAGGTAAATTGTAGGCCTAATTCTTTCTAAGTCGTGTAAAATGCCCCAAACCTTTGATACTCCACTAAGTAGACTGGAATTTTAATTTTCTCTGTTCTGTCTCCGGGACCACTTTAAATGGAGGAGTCCTGTTTGAGAGGCTCTTGAATTGGCCTTGAACATGAACAACTCCAGGAGTAATGGCAGATTTTAAATGTCCTATTTCTGATTGTTTCCTATCTTATTTAATTAGCATTGAGGTTTGAAACATTGGATGGTCTTTTGTTAATATCTTCATTTAACGCATTTCTGGACCAAACAGAGACTGAACTGAATTTTGGGAAGTGTAGCTACTTTCTGGCTATTTCCCTTTCTCAGTGTGTCAGAGTCACCGAGTGGTTCCCTTGTCAAGGCTTGTTGAGCAGTTGCCCAAGATCACATATTGCTGTGGGTTAATGTAGCTAAATACAGTGCAGTTTCAAGGCATCTATTTTTAGTCCTCTATTATTCCTCTTTTCAATTGTGCATCCTGTCATCTTCAGTTATTAGAAATTCTAAATTTCAGCATTGAAAGTGCTTAAACCATCTCTTCAACTAGTTATTCATTAATGTTTGGTGATTTAATATTTCATTGTATGTAAAAGTCATGAGATGTTATAGTGCATAAAGTACTGTATAATTTTTATTATATTCTTTACAGCACTTAAATCCTGATGATTTTTCAGAAGTGAAAATCAGAGATATTTGTCTCACAGGTAAAATAATTAGTGGTTTAGGTGAAAGTGAATAGAGTTTGTGTGTTTGATTGTGCACATTATCAGACTTTTTGAACTATATTTTCAGGTTCTTGCAGTGAGAAAAACCAGATTATTCAGAATTTCATCCTTTTAACTATAAATGAGCACATTTGGTCTTATTTTCTGGATTTTCCATAGTACACATGCTAGGCTATAGCAAGCATATCATCTCTGAAAAGCCTTCATATCTTTTGAAAATATTAAATGTTTTAGAAGCTTTAAGAAGAAAATTCAAAGTGAAGGTAATGCCCTAAATTCTTTTTACATGTGCACCTGAAATAAGAAACTCAAAATGTCTGCAGGTTTGAATATTTAAAGTGACAAAGCTTCATTCTGCTCAGTGATGGGACGTGTGTGGTCACCCCGTGACAGCACCTTTGCCTTCCCACCCCTGAGCTGCTTTTGTGTCTTCCAAAGGCACATCCCGGTGTCCTTTATTTTTTTAATTATTTTTTTCCAAGTCCAATATCAGAGGATTTGAATTACTAATAGAAACTTCCTGATGATCCTTGTGCTTCCAGTCTGTAAATTGACAACACTTCTGCACCGTCCAGTGATGAAAAGCTTTGTTTGTGGTGTTGTTCCTGAGCAGGTTTCTAAGTCTCCCTCGGCACGTCCTGCAGGGACTGGAGACCAGGTCCTGCAGGAAATAACGGGAGCACCCACATTCCCACATTCCAATCCCGTGCCGAGCCCTCTGGAGGAGGATCTCTCCCTCCTGTCACTCTAGTCTAGAAACTCAGCCAGAAAGGTGCACGCAATTTGAGCTCTGTGAAGGTTTTCTTCGTGTGTAATGATATTTGACTTCAAAATTGTTTGGTGAACTTTCCTCAGAAGAAAATATTGACCCAAGTCTTGTTTAAAGCTTAACATGCTTTAAACATACTTTATGAATGTCTGAGTTGAAGAGAGTTCAGGCAGTTCCTCCCTTTGTGTTTGTGTGAAACAGGAACCTGAATTCAGCCATGTCTGCAGTTTGGGTTCTAGAAATGAACACGAGGGAAAATCCCGTGTTATGGGGGAGAGTTTTCATGTTCCCTGCAGTTAAAATAGTTCTGCATCACATTCAAGCAAAAATTGCACTTGGGCAGTGTGGTGAAACATTGGAGAACGCTCCTCAAATTAGTTACAGAAATTGAATGACAGGACAAATTAAGAAGAGGTGGGAGGGGGTGAAATATTTTATTTAAAAAACACTCCTTAAAGACAAACATGCAGGAAATTAGCAAGTGTTTCTCAATTATTTATGGAAACATGTTTGGGAAAACAAAAATACCGTGGGGTTGGTTTGTTTAGTACTTGGCAGAATTTTCCAGTGTTTCATCGGTTTCCCACAGGCTGCTGTGCGTGGAGCTCCTTGGGAGGACCAGCAGAAGGCTTTGAGGAAGCTTCAGGAACGATGGGGCAGACAGGGAGAAATGGAGCCAGAATGACTCTGCAAGGCCACAGGGGCAAAGCCGGGCATCCCCTTGCAAGCCATCCACCCCAAAGGTATCCTTTGGGGCAGTTCTTTGTACGGCGTGAGGAAATCCCAGAGATCCGTGGATCTACCTGCATCCTGTCCCGGAGACTTCAAAAGCTGCAGTTAAAAGTATAAAGGACTCTTCCTCTGCATTTACAGCAGGTGGTATTAATTTATGTCATTTAGATTAATAGCAGTTGTTGTTTAACAATAGCTGTTGATAAAGTAGTGCCGGTACAAGAATATGCAAAAAACTGCCTCTAAACTTGGAGGGGGAGCAGGGAAAGCAGTCAAATGCTCCACCCTGACATACAGATATATAGAATATATATACACATATATGTGTTTGTATATATTTATATCTACTCCTCTGTCCACACAGGGAAGTGATAACTTCAGTCTGTTTATTGGGAGCGGTGAAAAACAGCCACTTGCAAATTCAGTGAGACAAGGAACACCAGATTGGATCTCTGTGGGTTTTTTTTCAAATGTTGCTTCCAACCACAGTGTAAGTGTTAAAAATGAGGGGGAAGCTTTTCTTTTGTAAATATATTGGGTTTCATTGCAATGAATGCTTCTGGCTCAAAGACATCCCTTGTTTAACCTGGTAATCTGTGAGAAGTAGAAGGGCATGTGCTGGCAGAATAGAGCAGAGCTGTGAAAAGGATCTGTCCTTAGGACCTGCCTATCTTTCTGTTCATAATAAAAGCAAGAGGAAAAAAAAGCAGCAGTGTTATCAGTACACTTCTGCAAGTGAATTAGCTAGCACAGATTTGATAAAGCTTATAAACCCTCTGGAGCAATCGTGACAGTTTGCTGGCTTGGGCTTTGTCTGCTGCCAGTTACTCCTTGCTAGTGGCACTCTTTATTTATGCTTCAGTACCACGTTATCCTCTGGGCTTCAAACAGAAGGGACCTGTCTGTAAGTGTTTTGGTTGTGGTGTTAAAAAATAAGAGTGCAGCAAAACACATGCAACAGTGCCCAGGATCCGTTTCAGGCAGTTTCCCTGCTCCTGGTGGTGTTGGGCGCACACGGAGCGTGGCTGAGCTGGCGTGTGTCTGCCTTCCACTAGAGAGTGTCACAGAGTCACTTCCATGAACGGGGGAAGCCAAATGGATGCATTATGTGCTTTGTTGTGGGCAAAATGCAAAGTGGTGTGACCTCAGGAACAGGAGATAGGTGTGCCTGCCTGGATGCTTTCCATTTTCGAACCACTGCCATTTATTCTTCAGTCTGCGGGTGAAAATGTACATAGTGCAGGAGGGAGCCACATTTTCGTGCACACCAGGGGTTTTTTTTTGTCCATTTGACCATGTGTACACCTTAATGTTGTTGCAAATATATAGTCTGTTCCTTTTGCTCTCTTTTGTACTCAAATTAAATGTATACTTCAAAATGTTAGCATAAATCTGGGGTCAATTGTCACATGCATATTCCCAGCACAGGGCATTGGCAAGCTGAGTTCAGATTTTGGCTCAGCCTGTGTAAAATTCTACACATGGGAATCTTGGGAAAAAAGTTGCAGTCCATTAGCAAATTCTCATATCTGGACTGAAGATGTATATGCGTAAGTAGAGAAATTGAAAAATGGTGTTAAGTAGTCAGAAAGTCTCCAAAGGGAGATCTGGACAAGAAGCTACAGTAATAGCAGTAGATGGCTGCTATTATAGAAAGAAAAACTTCCAAGTGAGGACAATAGTAACACTCCAAATGCATAAGGTAATTTCTTTATCTTCTGACATTTTATGTGGAAATGCAAACACTGAAAGTATTGTTTTTTGATTGTGTCATGTCATTGAATAACACCTATTCCTTTCTCTAAATGAAGGATTATCCATAAAAATACTTAATTTGAAATAATAAATTAAAAATGTAAATGCTATGCTGACCACTGCAGTGCTTAAAATGGGGTTTAATCCTCAAGGTCATTTTAGGTGAACTTTTCTGTCCCTGAATTGCAGCAAACTCTGCAATTCATCTGTTTTCTGTTATAGAGAACTGATGCCTCCTTTCTTCCAGGTTTGTGGTCCATGGCCAACATCTTTGTTCAGTGTTCACTGTTTTTCTTCTGCGTTAGACAATATGATACATCCTTTGATCCCGTCCTGTCCTCACATCTGGGGACATACAGACACCTCAGCAGGCACACTTTTATTCCCAGATGACTTTCAGATTGTAGGAAGAATTTTCAAGGCTCTGGAAAACTTGAAATCAGAAGCAGAGCCAGCTTGGCTCAGAAGTTTCACTTTCTTAGTGTTTCCTTGAGAAAACAGGGGGCTGAAGGAATGAATTCGGGGCTCAGCATCCCCTGATGACACACTGCAGCTGAAGGGGTGTCAAAGACCTGAGTCCAGAGTGGTAAAAAGGGATTTCTCTTGAAGTTAAGACACAGCAAACAGTGCAGTGCAAGCACTTGTGTCGGGTGTGACTCCAGCGAGGGGAGCAGTAGCCCGGACTTGTCATGTCCCCGAGAAACTGCAGGGTCCTGACAGTTAAAGATCCCGTGATACATCTTTATAAGGTTATATGTACTTATTTGTGACACTCCCAGTCTTTGTGCTTAACAACTTCCAGTTTGGTTTAGCCATTTAAATACCTCTGCACTTGGCTCACCCCTGTGTTTCCACCCTTCCCTCGTGGAAAGATGAAGTACAAGTAATGTCATAAATGTATTTGATTTTATTAAAATGAGCTTGAGCTGCTACTGCATTGGAAACTAACACCGTTTGATCCTCTAAGTGTGTAAAATTGATTTGGGAGGAGGGTGGTCTTTTGAAATTGTTGCCAATAGTTCTGTTTGGAATGTAGATGTGTTGGAGCAAGGAAGGGATCCTCCCATCACTGGCTGACATTCATTGTTAAATGAAGGGAAATACGGAAATGAGCAGCTGTGGATAACTAAAAAAATATCTGAAAGAATCTTCTCACCCCAAGCGAGCAGTTTTTAAAGACAGTAGTGTGGATAATAATAAATAACAAAAAGAATCCCCTTGTTACTGACCTGAGCAGACACTTCATGCCCAGTGGCAGCTGGAGATGCTCCTCCTCAGTCCAGAAAATTGCCAATGTATATTTTTTTCTAAAAGGAATTAGAGAAAGCCTACTGGTGAGCTTTGGGAGGAAAAAAAAAAGGTATAGGAAACTTTTTAACTCTTTTTTTTTTTTTTTTTTTTTTTTTCCTAGCATATACTGGGGCATCTGTACACCCACGGCTACAGGAGGAGGGAGAAGGTTTCTGTGGTCTGCCAGTGGCTCAGCAGGAAGGTGTGAGTAACCATCTCTTGATCTGTTTGCCCTTTGTGTTTAGAATGGAAACACACATCTTTTATGATAAGACCCTTTATAAGGAGTTGCTCTTTATGAAAGCAAAGATATATTTATTTATGACCAGGTGGCTATTTTTTGCTTTGTCTTCTCATAAATAGTATCATAAAGGGACAAAAAAAAAAAGGTTAGACATATTTTTAGGATAAGAATTGGTACTGAACTGAAGTAACTTGGAAAGATAGCTTATACAGCTATATATATATATATGTCCACTTTTATTGCAAGAGGGATTTCTAACAGTCAACAGAAGCTCCTTCTTCGGGACGTGGAGAGAGTGTGATCTAACTCTTTCAAGTTAATCATGAACCACAGAGCAAGCACTGAGTAAACTGAGAGCATAAATTGAAAGGTCACAGCCTGTATGGAGAGAGAGGCTGCAGCATTTCCCTCTTAAAAGAGACACGACAATTCATTCTGATCTCTGTCACGGGGGGCTGAGGGCGAGAGCGTGTTCAGCTGGAGCTCAGCAGAAGGCAGCGGGTGCCTCCTCACCCCCTCGTGCCCTTGCCACTCTGTGCCCCCGCAGCAGAAAGCCAAGGCAGGCTCGGGCTGGGTCACAGCTCTCTGTCCGTCCCTTTTCTTCCACTGCAATTCATTCAGTTCTTGAGAGTTTGACTCTCGTGTGCACCGCGGTGGGTTTGAGACACACCGTGAGGAAAAGGCTGGAGAAATGTCTTTATTCTCCTTTAGATTTGTTGCTGGATCACAGAATACCTTGGGCTCTGCACTCGGTGGAGCAGGAGTACAAGTGTGTGTTTGTCTGTCATGCCCATGACTGAGGGGGCAGTGGGAAACAGTGTGGAAAGAGTAACACACCAAGGGGATCAGAATTTGGTCCTGCTGGCAGAGTCTGTGAGTGGGCACAAGCGTGTCTGGGTCAGGATGAGACAGTCATCCAAAACCAATAGAATTGGCTTTCAATATGAGAAAACTGGAAAGGTTTAAAATCAGGGTGTGTGTTTCCCTGTTCATTTTTTTTGTCCTTTTCCCAAAATAGCTCTCTATGGCCAGGTATTGTATATCCTCCAGCCTTCAGAGCTACTGGTTTAAACAGGAATAGATCTGTAGAAGCATATTTGTGCTGTACACTCTAGGGCCAGGTGAGCACTAAATCTACCTCCAAGTGCTTTAAATGTCAAATAAGATTAACCATCCCCTAATCTGTCTAACAATTTGCTGGAAGTTCTGCTCCCTGGCAAGGCTTTTGCATACTAGCCAAGGTAACCCCTTTGCTGCCTGAGAGCTGCTCAGCAGATGGCCAGTAAGAGCAGACCAGTGCTGGAGGATGGCACCGTTGTACATGCAGTGTGCTGTGGCTCATGATATTTTCCTGAATGAACAGCAAACACTGCCCAAAGAACCTCACAGAAGATTCACTAAGTGGTTTACCAAAGTTAACGACCAGGCACTAATGTACCCACTCCTGTATTTAGATGGAGAAAACAGTGATATGTGTGTTTTAAGACCCCAAGTGTTGCTAGATTTATGTTTTTTAGAAATAAAGGTAAAAACAAATTATAGTAACTGAAAGTTTGTTCCACAGTTTAAAAAAGGAACAAATGGAATGGAGGGATATTCCTGCCTCCACATATAACAGATTACTTTAAATGTAGCACAGTTCTACTTGGTTCAGAGGAAACCACTTTCCCTGGTTCCTCAGCTCCAGGAGTTGTAATTCCAGATCTGTAGCAATAGCCAAGAAGAGAAGGAAATGAACATCACACAGGGATTCAAATAACTGTAGAAGAATACTCTGGATTTTGGAGAAGGAACACCCTTTCTGAATAAGCTTTGAAACCTTGACAGAGAATTCAAATCAATTAGATTTTTCTGACACAAATAAAGGACTGTGTTTATTCAGAGTTGTCTCAGGGCCCTGGGAGAAATTTGGACTGGAACCCATAATAAAAAAGTCATGTGGGAGTGTCTTGCAAAAGACATCTTGATATGAAGAAATGGTATTTTTCCATTGTCCTAAGAAGGATCTCATCACATGTGACCTTGGGAACTAATTAACATCCTGGAAAAATCCTTATTATTAGTCCCTATGTAAAATATAAGCAGATGCCAGTAGTATTTTCTTAACACATTCTTTTATTTCAGCTCTTTACAATAAGTATATTTTGGAGAGGCATAAAAGCTTGAATTCAGAAAGAAAAAATATTATCGAAATATTGAACAGGGCAGTTGGATACTTTAAAAATTGCAGGACGGGGAATCACATCAAAAAGTGGAGCTGCACAAAAGGCACTGATCTGGATTGTTTAGGGTGAGTGAAGGGCAGGACCCCTGAGCTGTGCCCAAGGTCCCTGTGCCAGGAAAAGGGAACTGCATCTCCAGAGCTGCCCTGCCAGGAGTGCTCTGGGACACCTCTGGGATCCTCCAGGGTATACCTTGGGACACCTCTGGGGTGCTCCAGGGAGGGCCCTGTTATCCAGCCAAATATTCCAGCTCGAGCAGGGAGAGATTTCCCACCCTGCATCCAAACAAAATGAAGTCAGCTTTGACTCTGCAAAATGTCGATGAGTTCTTCAGAGTAAATCAGCCCTGTCAGCCTGATGTGGAACTGTCACCTACTTGTGACATAATATAATATGAAATGATATTGAACAACATGCGTTTGGCACTAAATTGTTAGCGGGTTTTAGCTTTGACAGCAGCAAGTTTATTGCTTTAATCCCAAGGTCTTTTAACCCTCTTTGACATAAATTGAGGTTGGCTTTTGTGAGAAAACTCCACTTCACTCTCTCTTCCTTTACCTAAAACTGCTTTTAACAATTTATGCTCATACATCAGACACTCATTTTGAGTGACAAAAAGAAAAAAGATCTATTAGAATAGAAGGAAAAAAGGGTCAATTTAGGTTAAGCAGTGTATGTCTCTTTTGGTAGGCATGTCACAGCTTTCTTCAGGTGAATGTGAATTATAAGTTGTAATAATGTATTGCTGTAGCAAAATAAAACAAATCTGTGACAAGAAGAGAGAATAAGTGTTGCAGGAGAAAGGCTGATAACCTGCACAAGGCTATTCTCCCCCTTTTTTAATGCAATTTAATTTATTCCTAAAATGGCTCCATTTTGAAACTTTTCTTATAAGATCAAAGGATTTTCTTCTTTATGCCAACGCTGTGGAGAGACTAGTTTAGTGAGGGTCACGTGTAGAAATACAGATGTATGGAACAGATAGTACGTACACACAGTTTTGCTGAATAGTATCACTGGCTGATAGCACATAATTTAATATTTCTCCTTTTTGAGACACCTTGTTTAGTTTGATAAGTAAGTACACATTGTCATCAGTGCTCTGATAATCCTGTCACAGAAATGCATCATATATGAACTCTAACATCAATAACACAGGACACTTTTATCACCCTTGTTTTTCTACTCTCAATTACTGTATGATGCTCATAGTGTTGTTTTGAAATCATTTCTTTATTACATTTAAAGCTCGGCTGAATCTGCCCTAGAACTGTTTAATAATAGAGAATGAACACATTCTCAGCATATTTGCAAATTATTTTTTCAATGTTTTCTTTGTTCTCACATAGAGAAGAGTATATTACTGATCTACCATAATTTTTACAAAAGAGAAAAGTAAGGAAATATTAGACAAAAGGAAACTTGTATTTCTCTCTAAGTGTGAGCATTTAAAAATTTTTTATAAATTTCGCTTTTTTTTTTTTCTCCTAAAAACTCACAATTTGCTATTTCTCTTATTTTATCCAATTGTTTCTTATTTATGTTATTTTACTGTTGTTACCTATAACTTCCTCGTAGCAATTTTGCTCCTGGCTATTGTTTGCGTAACTACATGAACAAGATGCTCTTAAGCATCAAACATGATACTGTCTGTGATCTACAGATTTGTGTCTTGTTTCCCTTGCCCCTTCCCCCATGGCAATAACCTCATGTTCTCCTTGGCTTTTGGTGTCCCCTCCACTCCAACACCTTCAGCTCCCTCTTCATATACCCCCTCTTCTCCCTGTCTTCCAATTTTCCTGCCGTAGCATCTTCAGGTCCCTAGAGCTGCCTGCAATGCACTGCTCCTCTGCTCACATCAGTTCCTCACAGACTAAAAGCAAAAGTAATAAATGTAAACAATAAATAAACTTTACTGGATTTTTATGTTGGGAACTCTGTCCCACAAAACAGGAAAATACCAAAATAAGAAAATGATTTCTAGGCTTTCTGTGACCAAGTGTTGTTTTGCTTCCTAGTTATGTTATCTAGAAATTATAGTATTGTTTTTATAAATCATAATCTATCACATTCCGTACCCTAGAGATATGTTGATTATGTTATATGCTAAGTCTGTCTTGCTATACATTCAAAGAGAAAGTAATACTAATATTGAAGGTTGTCCACATTTTTTCTAGCCTTGACATCTGACCTTTTTTTTTTTCCCCCACCCTTTGTGTCCTTTGGTTTGAAAGCAGGATATGCCAAGCTGCTGGTGCAGATCCTGACTTCTCAAGAACCAAGGGCAGTCCTTTCTTAATCAGGATTTGGCCCCTGCCCATTGACTGCACCTGCTGGAGCAGAACCAGATGCCCCCAGCAGGTGTTTGCCATGGCTGGGTCCTGCTCCAGCCCAGAGGTGCCCAGCAGAGAGCAGGGCTCCTTCAGTGCTGGATGCTGGCAGCCTGTGCAGTTTTTCTCCTTCCATTACAGTTGTAAGTATAAATTCCCCACCATTTCCAAATCCTGACAGAATGAAACTTGGGGAATTGGGAAAAGGGGGTTAGTGTATGAATTGTGGTCTTGTCCATGCAATAAGAAGTGCTATCAGCGGGCATTCAGCAGCTGAACTACCCTCATGTTGTTTGTGTTTTTATGGACACTGTTATAACTATAGTCAAGTATGATTTAACTTTAAAAGGGATGCTTTAGCATTGTTCAAGTCCACAGCTGCCATAATCTTTTGTGGTAAATCTTGTGGATTTTATGTAGCTTTTAAAAAGGGAGGTAATACGAGGAATTAGTGATAGAATACCCAGAGACTCTGCTTACAATAACTTGCCAATCCATCCTGTTTGTTTGGGTTTGCCTATAGGCAAACTTTTCTGAGCGTGGTGGTTTTGTGCATTGTGTTCTTCCACGTTGCATCAAACAATGAGAAAGTGCAGAGATCACCTGGGAACAGAATTCCTACCAATACCAAGGGTATCTAATTCTGAGGTTTCTGTTGCTTATGCATTTCAGTAGCACAATTTCATTCTAACTATTATGGATGTATAAGATATGTTTGCTTTTAAAAATTGATTCAAAATAATTAAGGTTTTTGTTTTTAACCATTAAATGTATTCAAAATCAATATCTTATTTTGATTCTAGATGCTCCTGTGGTGCAGAACAGGAGATGGAGGCTGCTTTGGCCATTGTCGCTAATTCTGTATGAGGCCTTAGCAGACTCGCTTAGATTTTCTCAATCTGTTTGCTTATCTGTAATTTCCTGTCTTTGGTTTATTTCATTAATGTTTGTAAATTGTTTTTGAATACTTACATGGAAAGTGCTGAATAAGTATTATTTGCTGTTTGTTGTTAGGTCTGAAAGTGGACATTTGCTGCCACTGTCATAGACGTGACACATTCAATGATTTTCAGGTTTTATAAAAAAATAATCCAAGTTGATGGATATTTGGGGATGGCTATGCAATTAAATAATTTAGCTTGGCACAAATAGGGTGCTGTGGCTAAAATGTTTAATAGAAGCCTCAGAAGTTGTATTATGCAGCGCAGGACAGTGAAATTGCAAGTATAAAACATACCCTGACTCCCCATTTCTCAGCATTCCTGGCTCAGAAAAAAGCTCTAAGCAAGAGTAAAAGATTCTTCATTCCTTCAAGGCACTCCCTGAGGGCTTGCCTGCCCTAAATAATTATACAGCCTTAAAGCAGTTGTCAGCCCCTGCAGTGGGGACTGTTCCTGCTCCCGGTTCTCTGGAGCCTCCTGCGGTAGCCGCTGCCTGTCCCGGAGCCCGACCCTCGAGCCGTGACCCTCCCAGGGGCTCCGAGCCCATCTTTGTGAGTGGGTGGAAGTTTCAGGCTCCTTGTTCTTAACGAAAGCTTGAAAATGTAGACTGAGAAGGATCAAGGTTCGACAGGGTGACATCCTCCTGCCTCCTCTGATTACCTTTAGAAATCCTGAGGTTTTCAAGCCTTATCTCCTCATTTCTCAGAAGCTGTGATTGTTTAAGCCCTGTTGACCATTTGGGATGAGGTTGTTGTCTGATGCTGTGTGTCTGGACACTGTACTAGCTAGTGGGTGTCACAGGAACCCTTTCCCACCTTTCTGTGCCTTTCCTGCTGTTGGTCCAGTCACGGGAGCAGCTGCCCTTCGATGCTCCCCATCCTCTGTGCCCTTGTGTGCAGCGAGAACGAGGGAGCTGGCATTGGCATCCAGATGGTCCTGCTCTTGAAGGAGCTCCTGTTCCTTTGTTCAGTGTTCCTGTGCTATGAAAAATGTGACTTAGGCTCATACAGGCACTGTTTAAATCTGTAGTAGCCAATATGAGTTACCTTTATGCCGTAGGTATAACGAGGACTACCTAATCTGGAGATACATCTGATAAGGACTTTCAGATCTGAATGCTGAATTATTCTAATTAAAGCCTGTTCATGGTGTAACTTTCCAGGTTAGAAGAACTTCAGGAGGGGGCAATGTTCCCAACAGAAAATTGCTCTTGCCCTTTGGTAATGCTTAGGTCATCCCTGGGTTTTGGTTCCTTCTGTTCCAGGCCCTCCACCACGGCTGCCTTGCTCAGGAAGAGAAAAACAAAAAGGCCAACAAAACAAAGAACTGAATTGTTCAGCTGTTTTCTTTTACTGAATGGCCTTTTGCTTGTGTGCCTTTGAAGTTATGGAGGGAGAATGCATGTCCAAAGTTTAAGTTAAACCTATCCTTCTCTTTGTATTTCCTACTCCTTCCTTAGCTGCTTATCTGAGCTGGAAAATTGCTCCACTGCTACTGGCAGGAGGGTTATGGAGTGCTGCCTCAATTTTTGGTTTTAGGGAATTATTTTACCTGATGTTTATCCTGGAATTTTATTCCGTTTGCAATTTAGGCTGAAACAAAAGCGTGTTTCCCTAGGCAAGTTCAAGTAGGTAGAGAGCAAAAGTTGCTTTTAGTTTATGTAAATTAATCAATATTTCTTAGTAGAGAATGTTGGGATGGGGGGAGGAAGCTGGTGGGAGTGGCAGTGATTACTGCCTTTATTCCTATCTGAGGAATTTATCTTCAAAGAAAAGCAGCAGGTCAAAAAATTAATTGATCTAGTTTTTTAATTCCAAGCTAAAAATTTAAAATTCCTATTAGGTCACCGCTCCTCCTTTCTTTGCTTGTACTGTCATCGATAGGCCAGATTCCAAATGGACCACATTCTTAAAGCTTGGAGCTCTTCCCATCATTGTGGGAATTTATTTGGTGCATGGGTGATTTGGATGCATCTCGTTTTTCCTTTTGTTATTAAAAGAAAAAAGGAAGTGCACTTAGGAATGCCCTGTGTTCTATCAGGAGTCATTAGCACAACATCACAATCAACAAACAATAGCAGAGCTGAAAAACAACAAAAAGCCAGGATGAAAAAAGGTGACAAGAGAGGAGGAGACAGAAGTATTAAAAAATATTGTAGATAAAGAACTGTTGACTGCTACTCTTGTAAATATTTCAAAATATAGATCCGGTGTTTTATGGGTCACTAAAACTACTGTAAATACACCAGCTGAATCCCAAATACATCATTCTCAGTCCCTGGCAAAGACAAAACAATGCAGCTATAATACACCCTTTGCTGTCCCTTGCAGACTGGGATTTAGCTGCAGAGCAAGAGGACTGCAGCCAGGGTATTCCTACACAGGAAAGAAGAGAAACCCCAGCCTGTCCTAGTGTCCAGTTTTCTCTGTAGGATAGAGTGTGGAACAGCAGTAGAGCCCCGGGAGCTTGGATGTCTCTTTATTTGTTCCTGGTTCAGCTGTAAAAGCTGATGACACTTTCCTCAGTGTCTTGAACACTAATGTCATGCCTTATTCTACCTGCAAATTCAGAGGAAATGAT
>VWZG01008225.1:522331-528434 GCA_013396735.1 Grallaria varia
AAGAGCTGGTATTTTATTATAATGCCTGCAATAATGTTGTTTGCAATAGGCATGTCTGGTCTTTCTGCAAAGAAGCTTCTGAACATCCTTTAGGTTGGGATTTCAGGAGGGGGAAATTTGTTAATATGTTCACTCCTGCCTGACAAATGAGCATTATCGTCAATGTGGGTGCACATTTCCACTTATCCTTTTTGTAGCTGGAAAGCTTTATGAAAAATAAATTAATAATGCATACTAAATTATGTCTGCAAGAGACATTTATGTATATATTGCTAGCTTCAAGACTGATTAGATTTACATTTCTTTAAAAATGATTTTTTTTCTCGCACATCCATAATGCCTTTAGAATGCACGGCATGATAGAAAAATGCAATCTTGATTTCAATTGAATACCTGGAAGGAGTGTTTTTTCCCCCTATTAATATGTACATGTGTTCCCCTAGAGTTGGAGTTATTTTTCCTGGAAGAGACTCTTCTCTTGAATTACCCCAGCCCAAACGTGTGCCTTAGGATGCGAAAAGCAGCAAAGTAGATGTCCTATTATCATAACTTGAAAGAGGTCCATTTAATAATAGCCTGTATTAAACAAGAGTCTGCTAACTATACAGTAAGGGCTGTTTTTCACCAGAGCACATAAGCCATGTGTTTTAAATGCAGCTAAAAATGGATGCAGTGTGCTATTTCCTTTCACCCCAGCCTGCAGTGCATTACTTAGATTTGCAAGGCATAGCCACCACTAGTACTTAACGCCGCTGAAAGAGCCACCCTTCAAGGCTTTTTTAACCACAAAGAAAAGAGAAATATAGTAGCATCGATTGTTAAATCCTGGTGCTTGTTACTCACTGCCCGCACACAGAACATCATGCCTTTGTAGCAGGGAGGAGAGTTGGTATTTATCAGGGTTCAGAGCTAGTTCAGCCACACACTTGACAAATTATTTGTGGAATTGTTGTATTCACAGTCACTTAAATAAGAATCTGTCAACACAAGGCTGTGCTTTGTTGCAGCAGGTCTCACAGTTTTTCCTGCGCACTCAAAGAATGATGGATTGGAGGTAATGCAAATTCACTACCATTTTATATGCTGGTGCCTTCTTCATAGACAGGAAACATAGCTCAGTATCATCTTGTAAAATGCCTTAACTGTAAAGGCCTAGTTCAGTGTTGAAAGTGCTTTTTAAAAATGGTATGTTGGAACAGGGAAATGTAATTCAAATATTTTCCTCACGTCTCATTTTACAGACTGCTTGTTGGAGCAGGTGTGCGTTCAGATTTTCCCAGGCTAAGTAGGACATATGCTTATCTGTGCTTGGTAATTAAAACAAATTAATAAATACAATTATTTGATTTTATGACAACTTAAAAGTTAATACTGCTTAAAGGGATGTTAAATATGAAGAGCTCATGGAGAATTAAAAAAATGTCCATTTGGGTAACTCAGTTTGCTTTCCTGCTAGTAATTTTTTTTTTTTTTTTAGTAAACTCATTTGTCCAACAAAAAATATGTATCTGAAAGTTCTAAAACCAGTTCCAAAAGAGATAGTTCATAGTTAAAAACCATGAAGCTTTCACAGAATGGAGCTTACAGTGAGAAGTAAGCCTTATCTATGCATATGTGTCTCGGTTGCTGTGCAAAGCTGGAATGTTTTGCCCAGGTCAAAGGCAGGGCTTTCTCAGAGGCTCATTTCAAGTGTAAGGAATGAACTTGCCAGAAGTTAAGGACAATCACAAATCTTACCTTGTGCTGCCTCTAGTTTGGGGTGCCTTTCTTCGATATAGGATAATAATGAGGGGATCCCACAATGTGTGTATAAAAATATTTTTTTAAAAAATCAACCACACATTTTTGAGAGTGAACATATGACAAATATATTTCACTCGGCTCAGTGCCCTGATGGGAGGCCCAAATCAATGTGCTGTTGAAACCTTTGTAGATTATAAGAGGTCCTGGTAAAGGTGGTGAGTGTATTTCTGTACACGTCAGGGGGGATGGATTTGAAGCCCAGGTACTGTGAGCCTGGAGCTTCCAGCCTGGTCTGAGCAGACCCTGTCAGTGTCAGGGCGTGCTCAAGGGGTGAGCATTTCGCTGATCTGCTCCTCGGGGCTGGAGGAGGCTGCCCTGGCACCTTGTCTTCTTCCTGAGTAGTCTCCTTTGACTTGCCCAGATTTTATCTGTTATAAAGTGTATATTTCTCGAGAACCATGAAACTGTTAATTTGAATTTCATGCACGTGAAGGGTGTGAACAGGTAGCTCTGCAGGGCAGAACCTCTGATGGCCTTTGTTCACCACGGGCAGGTGGCCCTGCAGGGGTTATCTGCATTTAAAGAATATCTGAAAACATTTGGATGACTTTATTTTATTGAGAAATGCCTGTAGTACAACATTGTGTATAAATTAATCTGATTTTATTAGACTTGCAGGGATGGGGGGGCCTGCACTGACGTGGTGGTTTGGGGCACTGCCACCCACCCTCTGTTGGAGAGGTCGACCACGAGGTCTTTGTTATCTGGGCTCTCTTCAGCCTCGGGAGGGGGACTGTCCAGCCCTGCAGCCTCCTGGACTATCCAGGCTTCCACAGTATTTCCCTATAGCAGCCTTGCAAAGTGTTTGGAAGCTCAACGCAGTTTCCAAGACCACAGCCTGACTTACAGTATGGGATATAGTATTTTCACTTGCGTCTAAAAACGCTGTTGTATGGCCAAAAATTCAACCGCCAAGAAATCACACATGGTTCACAACACAGCTCTTTGATAACATTAAAAGTATATGTAATATTTTGAAATCACTGGCCAATTATTTCTAATAGTTTCATGATAATTTATGTAGAGACTCTCTCTGTTGGATGAGTTCCTGCTTTGGTCTAAATGTATTTTTGAACGCTCTGTCAAACATCCCCATTTGGCACCTATTTTGTTTCACTGAATTTCTTTAGTATGTCCAGATCTCTTGCCAATGTATTTGTGGAACATATTTTGACAGCTTTGTCACCAAATTTGTTACTTCTTGTGTTTGGAATATGTATCAAATGGCGGATATTAATGTGTGTTTCCTTTTGGTATAGACTCAACTGGATAATACCTTTGTCTTCTGTCGTGGTGAATATAATGAAGTGAGTGAATTTTTGTTTTCTTAATTTCAAATGTTATTAAGATTTAAAAATGGCAAATCTTTTATAGATATGCATTGGTTTGTTTGCAGCTAAAAGCATTCCTTAATATTCTTAAATATCCTTAAACTTTAAAGAGCTGTGATATTACATTCCTCACCCAAACTTTATAATAGAAATCATACGTATGGGAAGGCAGAAGCTTCTCCCTCACTCTGGGCACACACAGTGTGTGTATAGATATATATATATGTATAATTTTATTTCAATATGCTTGGATTAACCAAACTATTGAATTTCAATTTGTTGTGCTCTTCTATGAAATAGTCTTCCTATTGAGTTTGTTAGAGCTGAATGAAAAAGGTGTATTTAAGGCTGATCGTAATCTTTGCCATCCTGTTTTTCTTCATATGGTATTCCTGGATTAAAAGAGATGACAAGATAATGCCTGTTGAAATACAAGGGTCTGCTTTGTGGCTCTGCTGCTGAGCTGGCCCACCCCAGGATCTCCCACCGGCCGGGGTGTTTCCAGCCACAGAGATGCTGCCGTTCCTTGGCTGGGCTCTGTCCCCAGCCCTGTGCCCACTGATTTTCCATGGCCTGGCACAGCTGATGGTGCCTTTCCCCTCCCTGGGTGGGGGCAGACGTGGAGAGGACCCTGGGTCAGAATGAATGAACTGGATGTCCGTCTGTTTTTCATGTATTGCCCAGAGAAGTTGGCTGGAAAGATTTCGTGGGTTGGTCACCTTTGACAGTGGAGGGTTGATGTGGAGAACATACATTAGAATTCAGTTTCAATAAGGCTCTCTGGTTGCCATAGCTCCTGATTATTTTTGCTCTGCCGTGGATGGTTTAGTTGTTGGAAACACTTTTTGTCCCCCTTAAAGGTGTTCTCAGCCGTGGCCTCTGTGCAGCTCCGAGTGACAGCTCTGTCTGTGACAGGGAGATTTCCCTGGGAACACCAGGAAACCTGTGCCTGCTTCTGGGGGCTCCTGCCTTGGACCACTGGCTAAGTTCTTTAAAAGGCTATTCAGTCAGCACAGGGCTCTTTGATTTTTTACCGTGCTGAGGAACACGCATCAAACAGTCGTGAATCCTGAAGCAGCTGGTTTGGTGCTGATGGTGCAGCTTCCTCTTAGTTTTTGAAATGTAAGGACTGGTTCGGAAACGGCAGCGGTCTCTCTGAAATGAGATATATTGCTTTTTACAAAGATTTGATGAAAATTCACAGGTAGCAACAAAAGAAACGTTAGTGAGTGGAATTATGTTGTATAGAAATGCATTTGTGAATCTAAAATATCTGTAGAATAAAGTTCAGATTATTTTTCAGCGGGGACTGTCACGTTAAACCTTTAGAATTTGTACCTTGATTTCAGTTACTTGTGCAAACTTATGTTTTTCTCTTTACAAATTTATCAGTTCTATAAATAACCTTAGATTTGAACCAGAAATTAATTTTTTGAAATCAAGGTTTTATTTAAGGTCTTACAAAGACCGTACTATGTAATATGGATGGGAAACATTCCCAATATAGTTTAGCTTTTAATTCTGAGCACGTGGTCCTACACAATAATATCTGATTTTTGAGCAATTTCTTCCAGCTTATCTGGGCAAGTCGAGATTCAGACTGCACTCAGGGCAGGGACACAGTCAGGGCATGAGGAGCTCTTCATCGAAAAGAAATTGTATTAAATGAAGATGACTAAGGTAGGATGGATATTCTGTGTCTCTACTAGCTATAGCATATATATACTGCATTTTCAGGTAAATTATTCCTCAAGCCTGAAACCCAACGTCAGCGAGGGCAGCAATCCTGTGCCTGCTGTTGCATTCTGCAGAGAAATAGGAGCAATAGGCCATAGAAATAGTCTGGTCATAACATACTTTTCCTGCCATTAGAGAAGAGAGTAAGATAATAACTGCTCTGCTAGTTTCATAATACCAAAGAATTTCCTACAAAATAGTGGAGTCCAGGGCAAGGTGTGGAATAAGTTAGAATTATACAGAACAGACTGACCTGCCATTGATTAAATTTTTCCTTTTGGATGGAAATTTTGCATCATAGAATATACATTTTGCTTGTCAGATTTGTTATTGACTTTCTTTGTTTCATTGAACTTCTGAATTTTTGCTACTTGGTTGAACTTTTTTCACGTGGTGGTAACACAATATAAATCCAACGCCCTAATCCAGGCAAAGTAAATCATCAGCTCTTCTGCATAATTTTGTTTGAGTGTTAGTAGAAGACTAACTCTTCCAGACAACTTGTAACAGATTGCTAAATACGCAAATAATTTGCTTATTGGAGGCCATATTTGTCAAAAAAACTCAGAAAAATGTATGCACTGAAATATACTTATGGGCGTATGAGAAATGAAGTGACCTGTTGGAGACAGATCTTAACTCCTGAGAAGCACTGAAATGCTCAGGAAGGTTCCATGAAACGCTGGAGATATTTTGTATATATAAGAAGTAATAATGTCATCTGGTTTTTTTCTGTTTCCTGTTGATTGACTTTTATAGCTTGCAAGCATTATGCTGGATTGTAAATTGCAATAAATTTAATCAAGAATTATTTTATTCAGCCTGCTAATGAGGAATAATAGCGTATGTATCAATTAGACATGTCAATTTGTGTGAAGAAATAGATTTACAAAGGGATAGTAGGTAAAAAAATATCATTGGTATCAATTCACTTCATTATTTTTAATTTGCTGTGAATATTGAGCGCTTCCAACATAAAATCATTCCTCAATTAAAATAAAACAGCTGTACTCCTATCAGCTTTTCCTTGCTTGTTGTTGCTTACAGATTAGCAGTTGTCATTGGCTTCAGACTCATGCGATTTCATTACTTTGCAGCCGTAAATGGGTGAAAGAAGAAAGTAACGATAAGACCCTTTGGCTTGCCAATGTACAGCGTATTGCGTACGAGTGGTTTTCCCGCGGGCGCGGGGGCAGCGCTGCTGTGGCTGCGGCTTTGGGGGCTGTTTGGGG
>VWZG01008225.1:541696-575071 GCA_013396735.1 Grallaria varia
TTGGGGGAGCATGGGTGGGTTTTGGGGGGTGTGGGTGGGTTACAGGAGGCGTGGGTGGGTGACAGGGGGTGGCTGTAAGGGTTTGCTGAGGCGCTGAGGGGGTATTTGGCTTTCTCAGCACTGGTGCTGCAGGTCATTGTTCTGTGGCCAATGTGCACAATAGCAGGCTGGGGAGGGGGCGTCTCGGGTGGGGATGAGGGCACTGAGCATCCCCTCTGTGCTGGCAGGGTCTGACCTGCGGGAGAGGAGCAGCACAGCCGAACGCTCTGCATTTCCCCCCAGCCTGCCTGTTCTTTTGTCCTCCGAGTTATCTTGTTCTCAGGGTCAGCAGTCTGCTCATTCTGCCCGATATACTTGTGTCTCCTGAAGTGAAGCTTTCCTTTCCTTCTGGCCTCAGGTTTCCCTGCCAGTCTCTGAGTCTTTTTGGAAATCTCTGTGTTTTTCTGCCTTCTTTGCTGCCCCCAGGCTGTTCCCCCCTCTGGCACTGGCTGCTGCGCCCGCCTGCTCCGTGTGTGCAGAAACACCCGCAGCAAACAGAGGAGGAAGCAGAGCAGGCTTTGACTTCAGCTGTGGGCACGGCTGGGGGAGCTGCTTTCCAGCAGCAGGAAACACTGCCTGGTTCTGGGAGAATTTCTGAGGTTGGTTTTCCCCAGATCAAAATGTAAGAGACTCCATCTATTTATCTATGTGTACATGTATATATAGACACATACATATACATGTGCACAAATAACGTATTTTCTTTCATCTTGACCATCACTCCCCTCAGATAGTCTTCCTCCTCCACCTTAGCAACGATGAGAATCTCCCTGAGAGACCTAAACCTATGGAGTGTAAAAACTGGAGAGAGATTATCTTGTGCCTTTTTCTGGTTTTTGTCATCATTCTGCTTTTTGGTTGGGTGACAGTGCTGTGATCTAGAGAGAGAGTGAGACAGGCACACTGGCTGTGCTCTGCCCCATTTGGCAGAGAATTCTGAGATCTTCTGAAATTAAAGTCCATAGTTTTAATAGCATTTTTGAGACCTCATCTTGCATATTAAACTTAGCCAGGTATTAGGTAATTTAGATAATAAATTCTCTTCAAAGTGACCCATCATCTTAGTATTTATTTTTTTTTTCCTAGAGGATGTAAGGCATAAAAGCAAGCTTTGTAGTTTTATATCTGTCAGCATGTCACATAAATATCTCAGTAAGTACTGATCTTATCACCATAAAACTTCCATTTATACAGTTAGACATGTCATGTTGGTCAGTTGCACAAAAAGTTAAGCACATGCAATATTAAACTCCAAGCCATGCCAGCTCCATTAGCCCACATCTTGAAGTTCTCTCGGAACACGATTAGAGGAGCAGTGGGGGAGGAGCAGGAGGCAGAGTCAGACACGGGTGGACTCATGGTGAAAATTACTGGAATGATGAAAGAGCTCGCAGAGGGATGTTTGGAGTCTCAGTATTTCCCCGAAAATCAAAAGATCTGTTTTCTGTTTGATGAATGACTTTAATAGTTTTAATGATCTCATATAATTTGTTTGATTGTATTGTTCATTTTTATTAGAAAGTCAGTCTAGCAGTGTTTTGAGTTGTACCACCTTTGCATGTCACAATTGGTCTCTGGTCTCCACTTGCCATCTTGAAGCTTATATTACTTTTTTTATCATTCTAATATTAACAGTTAAATTAAACAAATGCCAAAGTTACTTATTTTTTTATTTTTTTTTTTAGGATTGAGACTGGATTCTGAGTCTTGCCAGTAATGTGTCTTTAAAAAGCAGTGTAAGCAATTTCTTTTTTTTTTTTTTTAAGTTTGTTGGGAGCAATAGTTTAGAAATTGTGCAATTTATTAATTTGATTTATGCTTTGAAAATTCCCATGAATAGTTCAATTAATACTGTTTACTACTCTTAAGTTCTGCTCCAGTTTGTGCTTTATGCCCCTTTGAAGCCTTTGTAGAAATATCTTGCATAGTAAGTTATGTTTAAGTCCAGGCATTGAATGGTTAGGTGATATTAAGGGACAATTTTACAAAAACGTGCATGCTTAATTGTCTGCCTCATTTTACCAAATAGTTAATTTTATTTATAGAGACTATATAAAAATTACTGAAAATTTGAATCTAGTCCTCTGTGAAGCCTGGGAATTAAATTGGCTATTCACACGTGCACACAACCTTGCACAGATACTTGCAGCAAACTGCAGGTACAGTGCCACGCACATATTTCTGCCTGGGCCAAATTATCCTGCTTCTGGAAAATGTTAAGAAAGTCACTAACTTTGTGTCTTTGTGCTTGTTTTCACATTTCTGTGGATTTGGCAGGGTAGCACGTTATTTACTCTTAAGAAATACAGGAACGTCTCTCATACTTATCTGTACAGAAATACATGAGGCTGCATTTTTTTTGGCATCGCTGGTAGCAGAAAATCTCTCTTTTTCTGTTAATGATACAAAATCGACCTTGCTATGGTATTCCCTACAGAAAACAGCGCATTAAAAATAATGGTGCTTAAATCTGGATGTGTTTGAGGCTGTCACAATGTGCAGGGTGAGCCCAGCGTTCTGAAACAGCGAGGCATTTGCAATGCTGAAAACAGGCATGCTGTGTAAGGGCACGTCGTTTTCCTAATCTCGCTTAAACCACTCTGTGTAGTCTCCAATTTTCACTTATAAAGCCGTGTTTAATTTAGGGCTGGGCTAAGTGTGCTTGTCACCGAGTCCACCACTGGCAAGACTGGTCATTATAAAAATATTAGAACCAACCTTGATTTGCCAGGATCCCAAATGAAGAGGAATCAAGGAGAATTTGAGTAGTGGCCTTTTTCCCTTCTCCTGAAGGAGACATTATCAACTCATTAGCTCCAAGCCTGCACAGAGGCCCCAACTGTGACTCTTAAAGCAAGAAATGCATTTCTTGTGGTTAAGATTGACTTTCAGCATGCCAGCTGTCCCTCTTTTGGAAGGATGGGCCTTATTTTTCAAGTAGAACATGTGCCATCTTGATTACCCAAACTCTTAATTCAATGCTGGTTTATGCTTTGTCTCCTCAAAATATCCCTTATATCCAGCTTTGATTGGTGGGTAGATGTACCAGTACTGATCAGCTTAATTACCAGTGTGAGGCAACGCAATGCAGACATGAGGTAGCAGCACACCTTTCCCAGCATTCCGAGGTAATTAACCAAAAAATATTTCCCTGCCACCTGTCTAGCCTTGGAGAAAATCCAGTTTTCTTTTCAAGCTCTGAGAAGGGGGGATCAGAGCACAATTTGGGTAGTAGGATGGTTTTCCATGTGTTTTTTGTTCTTCCCAGAGTCACCTGCAGTGGTGACTATGGAGGATGAGGCTGCTGCACCCCATCATTCCCAAATCCCAGTGCAGTGTCAGCTGAAAAAAACCTGTGAAGAATTGAGGTGGGTCAATAGGAAACGATAAGCTGTGATCTTCCAGGGTTTGTGAAAGCTGGAGTGCAGAATATGCCTTCGGATGCATCAAGAGCAAACATCAACAAAGTTAAGATTTACTTTGGCCTGGCTAGAATTCCTCGTTTCCTCCCCAAAAGCTTAAACTCAATCCAGTAGCAATTAAAAGGCTACATTTTTCTATGTGTTCAGTGCTTAGAGGAAATGTGCTGCAATTCTTACTGTGCCTGGGTGAAAACACATATAGTCTAGTTATATTCGTTATCTACAGCAAATTAAATATAAAATCTCTCACTCTTCAGTGCTTGCACTGATGTAGCATTCAAAACCAAAAGCAGCAGTATAAAACATCACAAAAAATAACATGGACGAAAACCAGCGTTGCTTCTGATCTTATTTTTAAATAATTTTGTTTCTTATACTGAAAAGGCATATCAAAAATTAAAAAGTGATGATAGCAATCCTGGAATAACTTCTGAGTTCTGATGGCTTTCCACATACATAGTCTGTAAACCATGCAGGCTAATGGATGTGTTCATCCATCCATGAAGAAGACATCTATGGTTAAAACATCCCAGCTGATCTAAAATATTTTTCTAAGACCTTATGATTTCAAGAGGTCTCTAACTGGTTTTGATTCAATGAAGATTGTACAAAACAAATAACTTTGCCATTATACTAAAGTCTATTCCCATGTCATGTTTCCAGAAAACAAGTCATGTTTGAGACAAGTTCAATTATCTGTGGGTAGATTTTTTTATGCTGGAATAGTTATTCTGCCATGGCTCAGGAATAGCTAACGGAATTTCATTCAAGCCTCGTTTGAAAAACAAAACCCACACTTTTTGTCAGGATACAAGTGGGAAGAGATTTAGTCCACAAGATATATTTTATCCTGGCATGTAGGAGAACAGTTGGTGGAAAATGGTTTCCGCTGTAGCCCCTTAGAAACTTTAACTATCTGCCAGTGATTGCTGTGAATGTGGTGCATGACATGTCATGAGAAATCACATAAATAAAAAGGGAAAAACATCCAGTTCAGGACTTCCTCTAAGGGAGGGTTGGGAAGAAATACATGATGAAGAGGAGAGAAGAGTTTTATAATCAAAACTTCTAGAAGTAGAAGCTTTGTACTCTGGAGTACTGAGACCTTCTGCAGTAGTTGTCTTTGAATTGCATTTATGACTTTTTCTGCCCTGAACTGTAGATAATGAGGAATATTAAAAGGGAAGTTTATTGTTAGTGCTTGGGTGTTCATGGGCACATTGTTCAGAATCGTACTGGCTGTAACCATGACACTGTGGTAAGAGAACTTACAAAATCTGAAATTTAAAATGGTTGAAAACATTTTTAAAAGTATGCACAGACTGAAAATTTATATGGAATTTGAGTGTTAATGTTAAGCTGCATTTAAGTGTCTACAGTTTACTACTTTACTGACTTTATGTGGTCACATGTGAATTAGTGACTCTTGCCCGTGTTTCTTTAATGCTTTCTCGTCAGTTGAAATTCCTGGTGAATTCTGGAAGCGCGAGCAAACCTGGTGCAAAGATCCCCTTCCACTCCTGCCATTCACTTGCTTTCTGATGAGCCCGCTCTGCAGGGACCTGTGGCTGTAACGGGGCTCCGAGTGACTAACGTGTGGTGGGACCCCACAGCCCGGGCCCTTCCATGGAAAGCTCCCAATTTTGGGAGCGGCATCGCCCATTTCCCAGCACCAGTCCACGGAACGAAACAGCACTGGAGTGCAGTGCTGGCAGAGGTGACCAGGACACTGGCAGAGGTGACCAGGACACTGGCAGAGGTGACCAGGACACTGGGAGAGGTGACCAGGACTCTGTCAGAGGAGGTGACCAGGACTCTGTCAGAGGAGGTGACCAGGACTGTGGGAGAGGTGACCAGGACTCTGGCAGAGGTGACCAGGACTCTGGCAGAGGAGGTGACCAGGACTCTGGCAGAGGTGGTGACCAGGACTCTGGCAGAGGTGACCAGGACTCTGTCAGAGGAGGTGACCAGGACTCTGGCAGAGGAGGTGACCAGGACTCTGGGAGAGGTGACCTGGACTCTGTCAGAGGTGACCAGGACTCTGGCAGAGGTGACCTGAACTCTGTCAGAGGTGTGACACCTGGCTGATGGTGTGTTGGTGGCCAGTGTGGTTTGGAGGTCTCTTGGCTGCTTTTAATGAAATCGTGTGCAGGTTTTATGCACCTTCATCTTACCATATTGGGCACCCGAAGCCTTCAGCTGAAGGCCCTGGTGAGGTGGGTGAGCTGGAGGCCACCAGAGCTCTCCTGTGTGCAAAGAACCCTCTGGAACCCCCAGGGGATGGAGCTGTGGGCACCAGGACAGTGACTGCAAGGACTGGTTCCCAGGATAGGTGCCTCAGAGGTGTGGAAAGCAATCAGGTGTGAGCTTGGACTTGTGCAAGAAGGAAGAAGTCTCTTGCACGGTTTATTTTCCGTGTCAGTGAGATGTTTATGTAGCTCTGACCCATTCCTTGGTGTTGTTCCCGTGTTTGTTTCATTTCAGTGAGCTCTGGCTGTCAATGGCCTGCAGGCGGCTGTGGAACGAGCAGCTCCTGGAGCCCCCTGCGGTAACGGAGCCATTCCCCCTTCGGGGCAGCGCCAGGCGTGGGCTTGGGCGAGGTTTGGGTGGGAAGGGACCTCCAAGATCCTCCCATTCCAGCCGCCACCTCTCCCTGGTGCCGGTGGCGGGGGGAGCAGGGGGGTCCCCTGTGCCTCGGGGGCTCTGCTGCCCTGACGTGGCTCTCACAGGAGGAAACACTCCCATTGGGTTCCCTTCGGGCCATTGACTTCTGTGTGTGGGGCGGGAAAAGTTGCTGAGGAGCAACTTTGAGGAATCCTCAGAAATAAGAATGCACTTCGTAATGCTCTCAGTTCTTCAGTGATGTCTGTTCAAACATCCTGCTTGAATTACTGTCCATTTTTAGGTAAAATGACCACTGAGATCATTAATCATTATAAAAGCATTAATTAAATAAATACCTGATTTGCTGATTTTTCTTGTTCACTGCTCTACAAGCATGTGGATTAGATGAAAAAAGAAGGGAATTATTCCTGTGTTGTCGAAATCCTTTTTATTCTCCTGTGAAATTGTTTATCTGGCCCTTGTCCTGTGTCTAACTCTGAGGTGTGTAGTCCTGTGATATTGAAAAAATAAGCTCAGCGATTTTTAGTGAGGTTTTTGTCATGCCCCAAAATGACTGTTCTGGATACATTTGCTGACCTAGATTCAAGTTACAAGCATGAACTTCTGGCTTAGATAAGGAATAGTCAGCTTGGGGTTTTCTTTACCGTATGATTTTTTTTGTTCTGTTTCATAAGTGTGCTGGAGAATTTACGTCTGGTATTCAATGTCTTTGTTTCAGTGTCTGGAATTAAAAAAAAAACCCAAAACAATATTTATTCAAGATCCTGATGCAAATGCATTGAAGGGAAGTTGGTTTTTTCCCCCCGTGGGAATTTCCACTTTAATTCTTTGACTTGTTCTTTCAGAGTGAGAAAGAGAGATGTGGGTGTTATATAATGAAATAACTCCTGGTACACTTAATGGGATGTAGGAAAACAGTACCATGATATGCTGGATGTAAATAGCTGGAACAGATCAAGAGGGACATCAGCATTAAATGCTCCACAGGACTGACGTAACAAACACAAGATGGCCACTGCATTTCAGCTGAAATACTGTCATCTGCTGATACATTCCAGGCAAATTTGTTGATGGACTAAACATTTTGATGGCCTTTCCGTTATTTCTTTGAGCCATCAGCTTTTAATTTTCTCTTTCTAGTTATTATACTTGTGTATAATTTAAACAGAAAACTGTTCTGTTTCATCATAAAAGATTTGTCTGTTACTTTTGGTGTGTAAATCAAGTGGACAGCAAAACATTCTTGAACTTGTTTTTTAAGGCATTTGTTGACAACAACAGGAAAAGAGATCACAGAGACCGCCAATAAGTGTGGACATCAATTATTTTTTAATTGTATAGGAGTACAGTACACTAATTAAAACTAGTATATCTTGCAATGCCAAAGGCAAAATTAATTATTAATTTTTATTAATATTCAGAAGTAGCGCAAGGAATACATTAAAAAAGATTTTGTGGCTGTGACTGAGATCTTGTTTTGCTTTATATTTTAGTAAAAATAGTATGTTAGCTAAATTTGAATAGTTAAATATGCACTGAAGAGATTATTTGCATTGAACAAGAATGTTCTCTTTAGACTAGTTATGCAGTGACAGAATATAAGAGGCAGGAAAAATTCCTTAAAAATTCTGGGACTTTGGTTTAGCTCGTTTACTGACAAGTATAAATGCACGTGTGATCCTCCTGCTGTTGCTGTGAATGCTACAATTATTGAATTGGGTATTTTAGTTACGATATCTCATATTCAGTAGAATAATCTGCTTTCAACCTCTCGTAGAGTCCAACTCAGCAAATTCGATCTGTCCTGCCTCGACCTGACAAACCTGGCATTCTCCTGGACAAAGTTACTCCTCTTCAGTGAGCAAGTGATTTATTTATTTATTTATTTATTTATTCCCCCCACAGGTCAGACTTCAGCATGCTGTACACAACTCATTGGGAAGCTGCCAATCTCTTTTCAGAAGTCTACCAGAAAGGAAGCTTTTTGAATGAAAAAAAAAAAAAAGAGATGTCCTGCACCGCCGTTATTGGCAAAACAATAGGCTTTTAATGCACGTGTTCAGCAGGGTAAGTTATAGAATGAAAAAATTTAATTTTTGGAATTGACAGAACGTTTGTGGAAAAACTTCTAAAGGAATGTTGATGAGGTTTATTGAAGGGAGCATGGGAGTAGGTGCCTGTTGTGAAACCATTCAGTGCTTTGTGAAAGGACAGCTTGTGTCTGGTGTTGTTTTGAAAGTTGCCTTTAACTGTAATGAGAGTGGTGTGCTAGAAATCTTTCTGCAGTAGTTGCACACTGTTGTGAATTTTTTCTAGACTAATGAGATTGGTCATTTAAGATTAGATGGGCAAAATTTTAGTTGGCTGGGATTTTTGGGGTTTTTTTTACTGAACCTTGAAAGGTTTCCCCATGTCTGATCCTTACATAAAACATTAGGAGTTCTTCATCTCACCAGTTAGTGTTAATTGTAATAATTCTGGAGTCACTCATGCTCTCCATAGAAACACAGGCATAGATGGCTGCATTTTAGTATTTAACAAAATTCTAAGATAAATATCTCACATATTCATATGTACTTTAGCAGTGTAGAGCAGTACTTCAGAGTTTAGCTTTCCCTTCCCCCGAGCATCTTGATCCCTATTATAGCAATACACAAATTATGGTTTTGTCTTAGAAACTGGGTTGTGCGTGTTTGTTTCCTTTAATTTTGTCATAGCAAAGCAAGGTGCCAACAAGCTTAGTTCCCACTGTTTTATTTGTGTGTTTCATGTAAATGTAGGTGCTGTTCTTGTTCTCTTCTAAAACCAGCCGGTTGCCTTAGAAAAGTCAAATTGTACCCTCCCCTTGGGCTGTAATTTTGTTAACAAAAGTAAGGGTGGTGATAATCAGCTTCGGTTTTCCATCGGATCTGTTTTGTCCATGGATTCCTACCTTTTCAGTGCTCTGTCCAAGGCCTGGAAGATGTTTCTAGTTCCCATATATCTCCGTGTTTGTGTACGTGCGTGCGTGTCGCAGAGCAGGGAGGAGGGGCAGCCACTGATGCACTTGGCTGTTCCCCAGAGGACTCAGCACATGTGGCAAGAGCAGGCTCTTGAAGGCAAACACTATTCTTCATTCTACTTTGAAGTATTTGCCTTACCAACTTGTCAGTAAAAAGTGACAAAGTACAACTCACTTGTAAAAAAGATAAATAAGAAGTTTTCAGAAGTTGCCTATCACTATTCTGGAAAAAATGGCTCTCAGGGATTCTCGCAGTGATTCTTCTGCTCCCTGTCCTGAATGTGCTGCTTTCTCAAGTGAGTGCTGTGGTTGTCCAGGAAAACCAGAGAACACCTTATGGAATAACATCAAAGGGAAGCACTTGACAAAGACAAGCAATTTAGATGCTCAGTTCTGGAAATGTATTGACTGAAGATGAAAGCTCTTTAGGGAAGAGACTTTGTCTTCTATTTATATAGAATCTTGCATAATTTAACAAATGTTGGGGACACTATTAATCTCATCCAACTTTAGATGTCTACAGTGTAGCTGTCAATCTTAAGAGAAGATCAATTGCACTCTAAAAGTGTCTGTTTCTCTCCACTGACTATAAAGAGAGCCCTCACAAGTAGCTCAGGTACAGATGGCTTCATTTGTGTTTGGGCAGATGAATCCTGCTATGAAATACTGCCTCACATGGCAAAATAATAGTAGTTGGTATTTTAAAAAATCCTTGGGAATGTATCTTATTCTAAAAGCAGCTAGGATAATTAATGGCAACTGCTGGTTTTGGTTAATACTACATTCTGCCAGGGGTTGGTAGCATATCCACAACAGCACCAATCCATTCCTAGCTTCCTGAAACATTAGTTCAGGATATAAATATGAAGTCATTTGCTTGCTCAGTGCAAAAGAATAAAGCTGAACACCTGAGTTGTCAATACCATAATAGCAGTTCAATAGGAAATGCTACCTCCAATTGAAAAGACAAAGCAGTATAATTAAAATCCTTATGGCAATGACAGCAAAAAATATCCTATACTGCTGTTGCTGAATCCTCTGGATCAGCTGATACCCCTTTTGGACGCCTCAGAAACTGTTTCCTGGTATTTTTCAGAGTGGAAATGCTGTTTTGAAATACGAAAGAACATCATGTTCTTCTAAAGCAGCGCCAGTGTCTTATTAGTGGCAAGTCACTCTGCTTAAAAGTTGGCCATGAAGAGTCTCTCTACACAGTGAATCAGCCATCTGTCCACACTTGCAGTGTTTCAGCCAGCATATATGGACTCCTATTGCTGTTTCATACACTGGGCATAAAATTCATGGCTGCAGCTGACCTCTATTAAAATGCAGTCCATTCAGGATAAATATATGACAAGCTATTTCTGAAGCTGCTTTAATTGCTGTATGGGAAAGTAATGCAAGAACATCCGGAAGAGCATCATATGGTAAATATATGGACCTGTGCTTGGATGAATTATTATAATCTCAATATACATTGAGCAATATTCCAGGCAGCCGATTTTGTCTGGCTCACCTCTAAAGGAAATTGTAGGAGAGACATAAAAATACAAGTATAAGAAACAGGGGGAAATTATTGATCTATGAGGCCAAAGAGATTTAGTATCAGTTGTCATGGAGTACATGGATGCCAGAATAACCAAGTCTAGATTCAAACTTGGAAAATATGTATCTCACCAATTTCCCTAAAGGCTGTATCGTCTCAGTCTGAAGGGCTGAATACTTTATTCTTAAATGTTTAGATTTAAATTATGAGTATTAGAGAAAAATTAACAGTTAATATCACAAAGTGCTAGGTGTCTGTAGTATGTACCTATGCCACCCATATTTTTCATACTTGTGTTTTTAATGATTTCTACCAGCTTTTCAATTGAATAAATATTCTTCATTTCTACAGAATTCCTTTTACGAGAGTATGAATAGGAAGTTAAAATAGACTTAATATACCCATTCTCCCAAGATCATCAAACCATTAAAGCAGCTCTAAAAAGCTCCCCATGTTTGTTCTAAGGAATAGTCAGTATGTTTAGGTTTGGAGGAATTCTAATACTGGCTGTCTTGAACAGTTCTGAAAAGACTCTCCATCCCTGTGTTGGGAAGCACATCAGAAATGTGCAGGCTGTCCTTTCCAACTCCTACTGGATTTTGTTTGTTCTAAGATGTATTTATCGTGCCATCCAAGTAGGATGATCTCTTGACAACTGATTAATGTGAGGATAAGTATCAGCCTTGGTTGGATGGGATTTTCTTCAGAAATGCGATTTGCTCAGAGGAAAACTGGAAACGAAAAGAAAAGGAAGATGTTCTGGAGGACTTAAGACCAAATCTGCCTTTGGTACAGATGTGACTGCACCAAGTTTTTATCCCTTCCCTCTGCATTAAGTTGCATTCAGATTCCTTGTACCAAATGGTGTTGGCAGTCGTTCCTATATGCAGTATGAGGGAGTATCACTGTGTTTTAACTATTTATAAAAGTCGAGTTTAAAAAAAAAATCTGTCTCACACTCATGGGCAACCTTCTCACGAACTACGTGATTTTTTTCTGACTTTAAAATTAAATCTAACTTTTTAAAATGTGTCATAGAAATACTGGTTTAGCAAACACTTCATCTAGATGTAGTAGTCCATGCATAACGAACTTCTCGTTTTATATTAAAAAAAAAAAAGATAATTTTTAACTAGTTTATATTCCTGTTTAAATGCAGATAAAAAAAATGAAGATAGGCAAAATTTTAATTTTTTGTTTGATTATCCATTTTTTGCAGCTTCTGTACAGCTCTGTACAAACAGTTATGTTGAGGGAACCCAGGGGTAAGTGAAGGGCACAGTCAGAAACACAGGATGAAGAAAAGCAGCAGCTTGGCTCTCAGGTTGTGCCTGTGTAGCTGGCACACACATTTACATACGTAAAATGAACACATTCCATTGGGAGTCACCAAAAAACCCACTCTGAGTCAAATGGCACTTTGCAGATTTTACTTCAGAGCAGAAATGCCACTTTAATTGAAAGCAACCAGTGAAATAAATGCTGTCTTTTCAAGAGACATCACGGAGTGCAAAGGTTGTGAACAAAGCAGTAACAGCTACAATGAGCCACCAGAAGTAACAGGGAAAACTGTCTCCTATAGCATATGCACAGTTCAGGCCTTTTCTTCACACCTCAGAATGCAACAAGAATATCCATCAAACTCAATCTGTTGCTCTACCAGTGGAGATGTATTTCAAATGAGAGAGTGCAGGCAGTTACCTGGGAAGATCATCCCTGCTGTAAACAACTGAGATCTGGGGGTAGCTCTGATGTAAACTCCTTGGTTGCTCTGGAGCTGCTCACAAATGAGTGAGAACTACAAGCAGTGGGCCTCTGTGTTGTAATACTGGGTTTTGATGAGCCCTTCCTTTTAAAATATCTATGAATTTGGATAACTAACTTCTAAATTTATAATCACTGTATGCCTCGCTAATTTCCCTGACTGAAAACTGAGCTGTCCAAGAAAGCCAGATGATGTCTGAGTTTGCATTATGGATGTACCAAGTACTTTTGTCCTTGATTTCCTCTTTCTGTACCATGGTGAGCAGCTCCTACCTGTGATTGTGACTGCCAGGAGGCTTTGCTCAGCAAGGGATCTATCTGCAATGCATGGTCCATACTGTTCATTTTACTTACAGGAGCTCAGACCACAGTATGTCTGCGTATGAGATATCTCATCATGCTTGGGTCTGGGTTTGTTGCCCCCCTGCAGGGTTGTCTGTCTCCTTGATTGACCTTTTTACCAAATATTGAAAGACAATGCTTGAGAATTTCTCAGCTTTGTTTCAGATCCTCCTTGACCTGTGATTTTCTGGGTGTGGACAGAATGTACCAGCTGAACTTTCAGAGAAAAAAATTAATGTATTTTTAGAGTGGTGTCTTAAATACATTCCAATGTAAATATAGCGTTGTACATAGTAGGGATCTTTAAACATTTCTTAATTACTTTGACTTCTGATAATATGCAAACTCGTTGTCACTGGAAATGGCATATGCTATATTTTGAGTTAAAAAAATGTGCCTCCTATCTTTGCACATGTTTTTGTGCTGATAATCATGGGCTTTTTATCTTAGCTTGTTCTTATGTAAGACTGCTTCTTTAAGACTGGTTAGGTTGGTTTTTATAAGTAATTTTTGGACACTAATGATAGTTTTTTTTCATCACATGAGAAGTTGAGGAATTTGAATTATTTCAGGTTTGGTGATTAATTGAACGACTAGTTAATTTCTAAGTGAGACTTCACACTATTACCTTGAATTCTGAAACTGTTACACTGAACTTTCATGGCAGTAGATTTGTACTCTGTCAAACTTTGCAAGCGCATAAACAATTTTAGACTATGTTCTCTCATCCTCATCTTAATCAAGCGTAAATTCCCTTTCATAATCTCTAGTCTACAATAGTAAACTAAAAAGCAGATAGAATAATCAGAATTCTAGTGGGCGAACAAGCAAAGTGTACCTCATTATTGTTTGCATGTGAAGTCGAGCTCTCAACTCATCATTTACTTAAAAGTCTTCCGATTTAAAGCCCCATCGCAGTGTGTTCATGAGCAGCAGCACAGATGAAGGCTGAGCTGCCAGGCGTGCATCCTTCCTGCTCTCTGCTCCCCCCGCCACGGCTGCCAAGGGCTGGCAGGAGGTGGGACCTGCCTGGCCACCTCTCTGCTGCTGAACGGAAGGAAGGGCTTTAGCTGCCTTTCCTACACGTGGCAGAGATGCTGTGCGGGTCTTCCTTCATAGTGCGAGTTTTCATGAAATCTGTATGGATATAATTACCTCTAATTATGCTGTGTCACACAGGGCAATGAATCCAAAAGTGATTAGGGAGAAAGGGAAGGTTGGGCAGTTAACATAGGCCGTAATTTCATTCACTTTTCATCTGCAGAATTACTGCTTTCTTGCTTCTCAATTTACCTCTGTTTTCCTTACAACACTCTACCAAATTTCCAGCTATGTTTAAGTTTCTCTTCTTAATTGTCTCTGTTTTCCACGTACCATTTTCAGTGCTTTTTGTGTTCAGAAGGCCCCCTCCCTCATTTGGATTCCTGATCCTCCACTTCTGTGGCCTTAAACCCACTCTGTTGTTTTAGCAAGACAAAATACTAAATTCTTCTTTCCTTAAGCTTTTCATCCCTCTGCCCTTAATTGTTTTAAACAATTTATCCCCATCTTTACTGTCATTCTTTCTCCCTGTGAACAGTTTCCTACCAGAACTACTCTCGTAGCCACTGCTCTGGTCACACAAACTGGAATATACCGTTGCTGGAAAAGTGCTCCTGTTGCAAGGCACAGTCATACGACAGGACTTCATGTTCTCCCTGGCCATTCCTGAGCCAGACTTCCTGAGTTTGTTGTGCTGCAGCTGCAGCTTTTGGTCCAAGAAGGGGAGATACGAAGCATAAGATGAGGCATTTCTCTGCATACTTGAAAAATGTCAGGGCTTGACCAGAGAATGGTTTGCTGATGCTTTCCATCCTTCTCTCATCCTGAGGTTCCTCTGATACCACAGTCACTTTCACTGGTTGCCTGTCCCCCTTGTCACTGTGTGAGAGGACTGTGACTGAGAAGTGTTCTTTCTTTTATCAAATACCATTGACTTGAGGTGCTCTGATGTCCCTCTTGCCAGGAGCAGGGCATGGTTGAGTGGCCTTGCTCTTCAACTTTCAGAGAGAAAGGGAATGGTGGAGCCATGGACATTGAGAAAGGTGGTCTAAGTGTACAAACTTCTGATTTTCAAGCACAAACAAACTGTGTTGGCCTTGCAATGAGGGTGTGCTGATGGCCATGTAGTCCTGAATATAATGAGATCCCAAGGACTGCCTGTCCCATTCGGAGAACTAAAAAACCCCACAACGAAAAGCAGGAAACATTTACATAAACCCCAGCACGTATTAGTCAAAATGTATTCAGAATACACAAAGATGGCGCAGTTTACTGGAGTCAGAATACAGTAGTGAAAATTCAGCCCCCCCTTTGTTTGTAGCAGGCAGCTCAGGCTGGGCTCAGGCTTGTCCTACAGAGAGCCCCCCTTGCTGGGGTGGGGCATCTGGAACGCTTCAGGTCTGCTCAGATTTAATGCATCCATTGACCCTCTTACCACTATCGTTTGGTGCAAAATACTTCAAGACAAGGAATGTAAACACAGACTGTCCTGGTCGTGTTCTGTTTCAAAGGACCTGAGAAGCAGAGGCTGCCCCGTAGCATCAACTTGTATCTGTGGAAAGAGACACAGACAAAATGGGGGCCCTTGTTCATACCTGGATGAAGAACCTGACCTCTGGGTTGGTAAATGCAGTGGTAAAACCTACAAAGGAATATGGACTGTGTCCTTCCCTACAAGATTCAAGGGAAAATGAAATGAAAAATGAAAATGAAAAGTCTTTTGGCCATTAGTGACCTGTGGCACCTTTTCCAGGCCCAGCATCCAGCGGCTCTTCAGCTTGGTCGGGGTGCTTGCTGTTCACAACAGGGCTCTTTTTCTGCCATGTCTGCCCAGTCCTGGCAATGCTGACATTAAAAAAGCAGGTTAAAACATGGAAATAATGGAAGGTTCCGCAGATTGCTCCAGGTGTGTTCAACCAGGAAGGTTCGGCCACCTCTTAGTGATCTGATGGAGCCTTTGTTGTGTTCTTTCCCCAATATCTGGAAAGGTGCTGCCACAGGTTCTTTGTCTCCTCCTGTTCCTACTGGTGGTAGCAGATGGCCATGGTCCTCTGGGCATGGTCAGTTGTTCCTCTTGGGGCACAAAATCTCTTGATGGCGTTCCCAGTGCTTGGGCTGCATGGACACTGCAGAGAAACCCACTGATGGGGTTATTCCTTGTGGACTGGAGGGCATGTCCTCTTGCTTGGCAGTTCCCCGTGTCAGCCCCGGCTCTCTGGGTGCAGTGCTGAGGCCTTGCATGGTGAGTAAATCCTGCATCGAGGCCCTTGGGGCGAGGCTGAGGGCACAAATAACACAACCACGGAATAGTCAAATGAGTGTCTGCGCTCAGTTTTAATATCTCAGGTGGAGCAGCACAGGTAGTAGGATTCAGGTGGGATCCAGAAGTCACTCTATAGTTGTAAGTTGTCATTTGGGATTTGGAAGTCCTACAAAATTGGGTGATCTCTCTGCTAGAGAGCTAAGTAAGGGAGTCCAAGGTGATGTTGGGTTGCTGTCCTTGTCTTTCAGTTGGTATTACTGGTATGGATGTCGGGGGAAGAAATGCACACGTCTCTGAGCTTCCAAGGGGCCCTCCTGTTCCCTCCGAATACGTTGCTTGAATGCCTGTTTTGGTGTCCTAGGTCACCATCAGAAACCTCAGATCCACGTCCTTTCCTCTTATAAATGTCTCTTAAAGCCAAAGGGAATGGCACTGGGTGGGGCATACAAACGTGTCCCCAGAAAATGTTACAGCCCAAACCCTGTTTTCTTGTAAGCCCAGGGTGATTTTGGACCTGGGGCTCCCCTGGCAGAGGATTTCAGAAGGCATGTCAGGATTCACAGGCTGTCCCGAGGCTTCCTAATGATCCTTCTAGCTTTTGTGAGGCTCCAAACCTCTGTGGATAAAAAATATGAGCTGCTGGGGGAATTCTTCCTTTAGTATGTTAGGACAGGGTAGATGCAACAATTCTTACAGTTTCCAGGAAGAACACGGAGGAAGTAATTATCTAAATTGAGGGAAAAGCAAACCTCTTCAAGTGACAGTGAGGAATGGAATGACTTCTCCTAGCACTGTGAGCAGGAAAAAAGGGCTCTCCGATTTGACGATTAGTGACAAATTTGTGTGAGTTGGCAATTCTTTGAAAATGAAATTTATTAAACTTGAAATAAAGTGTTCACCCCTGAATGAACATCTCCTTTTGTGATGTTGCACGATTTTGCTCGTGGGCTTTCTTACTGCTGTTCTCTTGTCTGAATGAATGTACCCTTAAGGCCAAAATCCATATTGCTGAGTTATTATGAAACACAGACTTTGTCTCCACGTGCTTCTCCACTTAACATTGCTCAACAAACGACACCCGTGTGGTAATTTGGAAGAGTGAGACTGAGGAAAGAGAGAAAGAGGAGGAAGGTGTGGCTGCTGGGCTGCTGCTCTCGACGTTCAAGGAGCTGTGGTTAAACAGTGTGTTGTGTGTTCCAGCACTGGTGTGTGTGCCATTAGGTGGGTTCTTTTGTTCCTGCCATTATCTGAGTTGATTTGGGATACCAATAGGCGATTACTTACAGTGTTTGAGATTGTATGTACTTAAACACTTTGCCAACAGATTTTACGTGTGTTTTTCAAATCTGTTAAGGAGAAATGTGATTAGGAAAAAGCAAATTTTCTCACATGGTGAATTTTTTAATCCTAAAGGTTAAGTTCAAGCTTTCTCAGCATATTGATGCGAGGAATTACCCATTAATTAAATAACATGAGTCATATTCTACCATTGATTTTTTTATATATTTCTTGCTGTTTTATTTTAATTAATGCGAGTTCTCTACATAGTGGATTCAAGAAAAGGTCCAGTGTTTAGAATCAGAACTATAAAGTAAAACATGGCTATGGTAGTGTGGTTTGCTAATTGCAGTAACGATTGCCATCAGAGCCTCCTACACTGTCTGTGCTCAGGCAAGATTGCCATATGTCACAGGAAGCCTCGCTTGAGCAAGGACAGTCAGCCCAGAGTTGACTCACTGTTATTAAAATGAAATACAGCTTTTAATGTCGTTCGAGAATATTAAAAAATTTGAGGGTAGGACGAAGTAAGGTGCGTTTACCTCCAAATTCAACCTGTATTTTAATCAACAGGTTTGGCATTTTCGTGGAGGTTTGCAACTGCAAACATCAGGAATGTTTAAAAGAAGGCTCCTGCTCGTGGGCTTGATGCACTGAGCTTTGCTGGCTGCAGACTGCTGAGGCAGGTAAGCTGTGTTTAAGCCAACATGTGCAGCCCCTGATCAAAAGCAGGGCTGGGCTGTGCTACACGGAATTTCGGTGCAACATGAGACAGTGTCCTCTCCAAAGATCCTGCTGTCTGAAATAGTGCTGAGTGTTTGTCTGAGTGTGGAGGCTTTTCCATGAGGCAGAGCTGTGCAGTGCAGTTCTTTTCATCACACAATGAACTTTGCTGCTCAGGGAAAGCTTCTTCAGTGCTCAGGAGTCAGGAGAGAAAAATTGGATTGGCGAGGTGAAGAGCAGGCAAAACCAACATATGGTGCTTAAAATGAAACGAAGTTCAGAGCTGCTGCTTTGGTTATTTCACTGTATTCTTCCCACCCCACTCTGCAGTTCTTTATCTGGCTACACAGAACAGTTGACCTGAACAGAAAACAAGAACGTGTTTCATGGGGACCAAAAGCAGAGATGGCATCTCCCATGAAACTGGGGTTCTCCTGCAATGGCTCCTTAGCTGGCTCAGGGGGAATGCAAGGGACGAGCTCCACTCAGCCAGCCTGTGGGGCCACTGACTTGGCTCACCCTGACCTTGGGTCTTAAAAAGGATCAGGTTTTCTGGGCTAAAACTCCCACAGTGCCTGGTTGTGGGTTTTTTGTTTGTTGGTTGGTTTGGTTTGGTTTTTTGTTTTGGGGTTTTGGGGGTTTTTTTGGTTGGTTGGTTTTGTTTGTTGTTTTTTTTTTCCCCCTAGCTTTAACTGTTTGTCTTGCAGGATCCAGTCCTAGTTGAATAATTATGCTTTACAGAATTAAACAGATAAATATGCCTTAAAGAGCTAATGTTAACATTGGCTACTGCACCAAATAAACTGAGGGGCATCAAAACTGGTGTTTTTCTCAACATTAGTTTCCATGATTGTAATTTTTTAATGATTACCTTCAGCTGGAAGTCAGCAGCTTCCCTTTGCACAGCTTGGTTCCCTCTGTCTCTGCGTGCTGCAAACACACACATTACAGGCTGTGGGTACAGTTTATTCTGTCCCGTGTCAGAGCACAGGATTCAGATCTCTGTGTTGGTTCTCTCAGTGTATTTGGGAATAACTCGCACCACAAACACATCCCACTCTATCAGGGAATCTTAGGGGTGTGGTTTGTTCTGGTGTGGCATCATACAGTGTAGTCACCACGAAAGGCAGAAACAACAATTAAAATTGATGTCACCCATTTAAAAATAGATGATTTCATTAAGATTTTCTTTGAAAGTATATACTATGACTGACAAGCGGTGATAATTTTAAATAACTTTTGAAGCTAAGAGCAATGGACACTGTGTGTGTGCATATGTGTGTGTCCAGGGGTCTTTTGTAATGCTTGGAGGTTGCTTAGTTGACACCCCAAATCAGGGAACATTGTTTTCCAAACTAATTTTTATTGTCATCCAGTTTATTTTTTCACACGCTATGTGTCCCTTGTATCAATTTTAGACTAAAATACTGCAAAAACAAAAAAAGGTAATGGCACTTTCCACAGAATTTCAAAAGGTTTTTAAGTGGAAAAAGGTATTTAGTATTTTTAATAAGCATCTTCAATACTATTGAGTTGGTTTCTTTGTTCATATCACAAGATTAATTATGCTGTCAAGCACTTTCAAGGCCTGCTTAACAAAGATTCAGTGATATAATGGTTTGCTTCGCGTTGCCTTTTTTCTGCATAGCAATCACAATCAGCATTAGACAATTTAAAACCCTTTCACAAGCCGGAAGTTCTGAAGAGCCTTTTAATCAACAAAAGTAATTTTGCAAACAACTCGATACAGCGTTTTTCATATTAACTAACTTGTGTTAAACTCTGCTGTGTGCTTGAATCTGTGGTTCTCATAATGGATTATTCAGATTTGCAAGAGACTAAAAGTGGGGAACACAATTAGCACAATATGCAGTTTGCACCCTATGAAAATTGTAATCTCATACCATTCTCTAGCTTAATATAAACATGGTATTAGTACTTCACTGCAGTTTCATATATTTTAATTTTCTCTTAATATGTTGTCCTTGCATAATCACTTAATTTTTCTTAAATGCCTGGAAATGTAATTCTTGTTGTTTTAAGAAAGGCCGCAATTTCTATAGGACAGGTTAGAAATCAAATTATAATACACCATAACATTCTGAAATTTGAGTTACAATAGGAAAATCTGTATAGAAGCACTTGCCTTCTAAAATCATCTAGCTCAAGAATGCTTCATACAGTAATTTTATAGCCATTTAGCATTGTAAGAAATCCCACATGATTTAAAACCCCTTATTTGATGGAGAGATTGTAAAAGCAAAAACACGCTACATGATGACTTTTTTTTTTTTTTTGATCAAGCACATTTATAAATGAAACTAACCTGTTAATGACACCTTTAAAACACTCTTTTTTTTTTTTTTTTTTTTCCCTAAACTGCTAGAAGCATTAATTTGTACCATTGCAGCATGTGGTAATTAGCAACTTCAGCAGTGATTTTCTCTGCCCTAAACCTTCCGTGTTTGACACTGTTCCAACTCGGGAGAGGAGTGACCCTGGGATACAGTGCTACAGGACAAGTGGAGCAAATCCTGTCACAAGAAATAACAGGGTCAGAAGACACTGCTAATGAAGTCATAGCAACTGGTTTAAAGAGCCAATCACAGAAGGCAACAATCTGTAAATGAGGATATAATTAGCAGAAAAAATAACATGCTTTGGTTGGATTCTGGGGGAGCCAGTAATGAAGGCAATGACTGGATATTGAGAGAGATTCCAAAAGATGAGAGCAAATATTGTGCAACAAAGAATACCTAATTAGCAAAAAAGTGGATATGCCTTAATTAGAAGAAACATATATGATTGAAAGACACGGAACAGGCTTTTAATATGAATAAAGTAATGAATGTTAGCCCAAATTTCATGATGAGGGCAAAGTCCTGTCTTCACTTTTTTTGCCTTTACCGTTTTGATAAATGGACATGAAGAAGGTGGACTGTAAATTGGTGTCGTTGCCGGAACATTCCTACTATTCAAACAGACAATTTTGAGACAGTAATTTACTGGGTTTCCACCCAATTTCCCCATTTGCTACCCCTGCCACAGCAGTGCAGGCAAAGCACCGGCGTGCCTTTCGGCTGGCCTTGATGTCCGTGGGCTGTGAAGAAGGGATTATTGAAGGCATTCCGGGGGGTGTCCTGGGGCCTCTGAGAGCTCCTGCCTGCTCCAGGTGTGCCCCTGACAGGGAGGAACCCCGCGTGGTTCTCCATGCAGAAAAAGAGCTGCAGGGGCCGAGCCCAGGGCTGTGTGTGCATACCCACTGCTCTGCTGCCACCGGCATTTATGGCTTGCTCTTTGGTTGGGGCTTTTTGTTGTTGGTTTGGTTTAGTGGGGTTTTTTTGTTGTTTTTTTTTTTTTTAAAAGTATGGACTGATCCAAAATTCATTACATGCAAAGCAAAAGCTTCCAATAACTTCACCAGCTTCTAGATCAGACTCCGAGTGAGCAGAAACCCTGGAAATTTTATTAGTGAAAATTAAACATGTTATTATCCTGAACATAATAGACCCAAATAGAAGAATCCCATAATGGATTGTGCCAGTACAGTATATGTACAGTATTTATGGCTAGCAGTGATGAAAAGTATAATGTTCTACTGCTTATCATTTTATTACAATAGAAAAATCAGGACTCTAACTTACTAATAATTTTTCACTTTTATAGACATCTAAATGATATTATATTTCCTCCCTTTTTTTCTTTTTGCAAAATGGTTCTAGGATATTGATTGTCATTTATTTTTACTCATGGTATTTAATTGTCATAATTAGCAATCCATGTCTCATTCCCTATCTTAAAAATATCCTGTCAATTTTATAGCATATTTATAGATTAATTTAAATGTATAATTTAATTTATTACTGCATACCTTTGGTTTGTCTGTAACATTAAAATACTTATGGTACAGAATATTTTAATTAAAACTATTCATCAAATGAAGTCCAGGTAGCATCCTTATCCTTGTTTGCAGTAGGGGGTTCTGGCAGCGAAAGCAAGCAAAATAATGGGTCAATTAAAAAAAAATCTAAATATAGCTTTTTCAAAGATCTGATTGCTTAGTTCAAGGTAAAAAAAAAAAAAAAAGGAAGAACTGAATCATTATTTTTTTCCCCCTTCAAGACATCAAATCTGCCAGTGTCAGGGCCAGAGCAGAAGTAAAACTAGACAAGAAATGGGCTTGAATTTTCATGTGTGACATATCTCAATTTGACAGTGTCTGCAGGAAACTGGGATACTGTTTTCTGAGGGTTCTCCTTGTGAAACGAGCTATACTATTAATTTATTCTAACACTGGGAAATTCACCCTCTGTTCATGAGAATCAAAGCATTCATTTATTTACCCTTTTAGGACAAATGTTTTCTCATATTTGAAAGAAGAAAACTTTTACTGATATTTCTAATAAACTGTGAGTTATTAGTTTGCTGTGTTAGGGTAAAATACAGCATAAGAGCGATCAAAATCCTGCCTCCAGTGTAACGGACTCAAGGTTTTGCTGCAGCTCTCAGCTGACAGTAAGGCTACCATTCTTTTACCATGTATGCTATTAATTCACTTCCCAGAACTGTCAGGTACTCTGAGAGTAAGAGAAATATACTAAAAATATCAGTGTATTTCTCTTCTTCCTTTAGCTAATGTATCTCCACTGATGCTATTTTAAATTAAGCTATGAAGTAGTGTTGAAAGTTCTGACTGGCTCTGATAACAAAATAGGTTAAAAAAATTAACCAGTTAAAAAAGAAAAATAAGAAGAAATACAATCAGCTGACAACTTAATTGTTCAGCTTGTATGCAAATATTCTGACAATAATTTGCCAATGCTTTTGAATATAAGTTTAGAAACACATAATTAGAACATTAATTGTTTCTTCTGCTTTAATTCTAGGTTTCTGTCACAAAATAGAAGGCTTAACTGTAATTCATGAGGAAATATAAAAAGTATTCAGTTAGCTCTAAGCATATTCCAGTACAGTGCAGGATTACAATAATTATTTATGTTAATCTGTAGAGTAAGATATAGTGCAATGGCATAATAAATGGTCTTTATGCTGTGTAGCAATGCCTTTTGAATCACCTTCTGTACTCACAACCAGGAGCATCTACCTGAACGTGGTAGTTGTCAGATTGCAGGATAAAGACAATGAATTAGTGGCATGTAGGGAAGATGCAGCACTACGAAATCCACCACTCATATCAATATTTGTGTTTTCAACTATGTTATGATAAAATTGAATGTCTCAGCACGGGTCTGAAGTGAGAAGAGAGGACAAGATGCTGAAAGGCTGGGTTGGATTTTGGCCTGAATTTCCTATTCTTATTCCGGCTGTGAATGCTAAATTAATCACTCGGATTTATATGCAGGTGAAAGCTGCACAACATCCTCATCCAGGAAAAAATAGGGTTACAATTCAATAAATTGTGTGGTAATACTTTATTGACTAATGAATATACAGCTCCTTCTAACTGCTGTATTTTACTTTTGGGGACTGTAACAGCATTGCAATTACATTACTAGTATTTGCTAAAAATATGTCTGTCTCCTCTCTTGATCTTAAAGCTTGCTTTAAAAAAAGAAGGAGGAAGAAGGCCCAGAGAAAGCAGGTCATGCACCGTCCCAGAGTCTTGGGGGGAACTAAGCCATGCCCAGATAATAACAGTGCAAACAAGTTGATGCTGCTGTTTTCATACCAGCTGTTATTATTGACTAACAGAGGTTGCTGTAGGTGGGATGTTGTTAATGACAAAAGCTCTGGAACAGTGGAATTGTTACTAATCCGTGCCCTAGAGCCTGATAATGAGAAACACCCAAATGCAGAATTAGATAGTCCTCTAAAATAATTTCTGCTGCATACTTGATAAGGAGTCACAGCATCCTAAGCGGACCCTTCTCTTTTTCAGAAATCTCTATGCACGGAGATCACAGTTTACTCCATTCACAAATTAGAGACATGAGGAAATCCTCAGGGGGTTATTAACGGAGCTTTCAAAAAGAGAGGAAACAAATGACTGTTTGACAGGGGAAAAAACATCGTGGGACAACCTATTTTAGGGCCCGCTCAGAGAAAAAAAAAAGCAAAAAAAGGTCAATAGGACCTTAAGGAACAGCATGAAGCTGTCATGGGGGGACATAGACTGGGTATTAGGAAAGGGTTCTCCTCCCAGAGGGTGGTTGGACGCTGACCAGGATCTCCAGGGCAGTGGGCACAGCCCCAACCCTGCCAGAGCTCCAAGAGAGTTTGGACAACGCTCTCAGGCACAGGGTGGGATCTTTGGGGTGTCCTGTGCAGGGCCGTGAGTTGGACTTGGTGATCCTCGTGGGTCCCTTCCTGCTGGGGACGTTCTGTGAGTCTCTGCCGTGCTCCTTGGGCAGGTCCATGAGTTTGGAGCACCTTGAGGTGCTCAGCTGGTGGAAGCCAACTGCTGCGTGCAACCCTTTGGCTTTGGTGCTGATGAGGAGCCCGCGCTGAACAGCCCTTTGTTGTCCTTGCTATTTGTCAGATGCCATTTCTCTCTTCTGGTGGCTGTCCCAGCGCACAGAGAAGTCCTGAGCCACCCTGCTGGCCCGCAGAGCCCTTTGGGAGCTGGAGGGGAGCTGTGGTGGGATCAGTACAGCTGGCTGGGGATGTGTGCCTGCCGAGGACATCCCTCCTTCCAGAGGGTGAGTCCCTCCCCAGGGTCAGAGCTGGGGTTCTTCCTTGGTAATGCCTGTGCAAATTCAGGCTGCAGGCATTCCCAGTGCTGGCCCACGGGTGGCTGCACTTCTTGCTTTCTCTGTGTATTTGGTATATTTAATAACTAGAAGCAATTTGGGCTGGAAATTACTCCAGCAATGTGCAAAATGTGTTAGTTTTAGTGTGTCAGATTTCCTTAAAAAGAACTTCCAAGCACTTTGACATGAGTTTGGGATGCAAATCAGTTTTAAAATTAATTTCTGAAAATTTGTGAGATTTAGCCTTTTCTTTAAACCGTAAACCTCTCAAAAATCCGAATTTTCCATAGATTGAAACCAAATTCATCAATCAGCCTGCATGAACTCAACATGGAGTTTCTGAAAAGATTTGTGAACTTTACCAGCTCTTTCAACAGGCCTGGTCTGTATTTTGAGTTTCTGGGGCAATGCAATCCCAGTGAGATTTATACCACTACACATCGTGTTGCAAACATTCACAGCTCAAAGCTATTACCTGACTGTCTTCCATATCAGGCCATTTATGTATCTAAGAAAACACTGGCATCTGTTTAATATTTTATTGCTTTAGAAATATCTTTGTTGTTTTGATACGATCTCACTCGAACATTTTCATGAATAACGTCTTTATTCTTTCTGTAGAGCTGAGGACTTGTACCCTCATACAAATAACATTAACTATGAGTTGACCCATAATCTGCATTGTAAGAATTGTGTAATAACAATTTTCCCTTCAGAATGGGCTGTGTTTTCGTTTGTTTTTATTTTTCCTTAAATTTTCTAACATTTTCCTTGATTGCAAACAGGAAACATGCAATGCTTTTTGACCTTGAACTTCAAAACTAATACATTAAAAACATCCATAACTGCTTTCAGCTTTAGGGCCTAACAGTTTATATCATTACAGTCATTCTTAAGAAGCTTGAAATGCACACAAGTCTCTCCCCTCATTATTAAAAATGCATAACTTATGTACCTTATCAATCCGTATACTGTAGATCACTTTATCAGGAAAGGAAATGTAATTATCCCTATTTTATAGACAAGTTAATGCCACAGTGAGCAAAGTCACAGAGCAAGTAAAGCTCCTATACAAAGACAACTGACAAAATCAAAATTCTGTTGCCTACATTCTTTTCTATTCTGATTTGTCTCAAATTAAGACACGGCTAATTTTCTTTTGGATTCTTTTGACACGGGGCTGCCAAAATAGTAGCAAATTTAGTGTAATAAAACACAGAGTGAACAACTTCACATCAAACCTGCTGCAGAGGAAGCTCTGAATGAAAGAGACTGGGGCAACCTTAAAGCAGAACCTTCCAGTATAGGCCAGAACAGTTTTTTATGAACCAGCACCACACAAGAGAGAAATAGCACATTGATAATAGAGACAGAGAGACAGACAGACGGACACAGCCACCCGTCCACAGCCAGATGGGCAAGAGCTCCATGAGCCCTGCCTGTCTGTGGGGGTCAGGTGGGTCTAAACCCAGCAAGGTGCTTGGTTCCCCTTGGTAGAAAAAAGGCTTTAGTCACTGAGAGAGTCCTGGGAGCTCAGGGGAATTTCTGTGTCTTCGTCTTGCTCTGGAACAGGCTTTGTAGTGTTGTCTTGCTCCTGATGAGCAGCATCGAACACAAAAACGCTTTCCAGGACGGAACTAGCCAAGGCCTGGTTGAGAATGCTCTTTTGGTTGAGAATGGTTTCTGGTCAGAATGCTCGTGGTTTCTGGTGAGCACCTGCTCATGCCAAGGCTCAAGACGAGCAGGAGGAGCTGGATGAAGTGTAGCAGAAGCCTCCTCTTCATGTGGTTTTTTCAACTCCAGCCCTCCAAACCTCTTGCTTTGTGCCCAGGGTCCAGTCCAGAAGACTCGTGTGTCCTCTGGCAAGGTAACATCTGCTAGGAGCTGTGCTGCAAACCCTGTGTGAGGGCTTCTCTGCTCCACAGGTCTGGAAGGGTGACCTCATCTTTGCCTTCCCACCGCCTCTGGCTCCCCAGAGCACTCTTAGTTCTGGGAAGTGGCTGCCAACGGAGCTTGGACCTGCAGCTCAGCGTTAAGGGCAGATTTTTATCTCTGCCCGACCCAACATCTGTTGTGGGATGTCCTTTATTTACACGGGGATTGGAGGGGGAGGAAATAGGGAATTGGTGACAAAACAGTAACACCATCAGCCGGTGTCCAAAGGATAAAGAAAAAAAGAGTGCTTTGACTCTTTGTGAGGCTGGGGGAACCTTCTGGAGCAATCCCTGCTGTTGGCTTTGCTTCACCAAAGGTTCAGCCTTTTGGGCACTGCTTCAGGCAGGGCTTCTGAAAGACAAAGCCGAGGTGGTGAGAGGAGGCTGGTTCCAAGTATGACTGCGAGTGACTCCATGGAACGGGTCACACACAGCATGTACCCACCAGGGAAAGAATCCACAGGGCATCCTCTGATGGAACAACTACTGGATACCCAGTGGACGAGTGAGCTGCTGGGGTTGGCACAGGTGGGAAATGCTGAACAATCAACAGCTGAAATGAAAAACAGGAGAAAGGAACTCAGCTGAAAACAGAATAGAAAATTTGTTGTGAAAAGCTAATGTTGGAAATGCTGAAAATTTGTGAGATGTAAAGATATTTTAATAAGCAAAACTTAAAACTGTTATTCATAACTTGAAAATGATAATTGAAATAATAATTGTGTGCATTGAAACTGTAGTGAAGATACTTCAGGGAAATTTTAAGGAAAGGAAAATTTTATGAAAAATCACAAAAATATTTTGGAAAAAGATCACAAAAATAATCGTTATAAGAAATTAAACAATGTACCAGCCCTGGTACCTTGGTTATAAGTATTAGCACTGTAAAGAATGACAAAAGTTGGAATACAATCCAAATGTAAGTTTCCCAGGAACACAGACCTCTGTCAAAATATTTGGAGATACTCATCTTCAAAAAAAGTCAGGTCTGTGTGGCTAACCTGCCAGTGTTCACAGATGAAGAAAATCAGGAGGATTTGTCTGAAATTGAAAGGATTCCCATGTGGTTTTTGAATATGACCAGCAGCAGGTGAGTGTTTCTTCAGGCCTGCACATTTCAATATATCTTTTAGAATAAGCAATGAGTGAGAAGGTGCTCAGAAACATAGACAATAGGGAACTCTGCATTCCTGCCTGCTTGTCTGCGTGTGATTTTACACGTCCTTCAGCTGAATCAAAGATCCAAATGGAAAATTAATTACTTAAAGACATGAAGTGAATTTGTGACGCTCCCTGGAGACTTCGTGCCTGTAAAACATCTAGGTAGTCTTTCTTTTCTGACAGATATAAGATATAATTTAAATTTTATGCATATTTCAAGTATTATTAACTAATTAATCAATTATTAAATGTATGTTACTAATATATTACAAATATTTTCTATTTCTCCTATTTCACATTTATAGTTTATAAACATATAAAAAATACTAGGGGGAAAACCAATGTATAGAGTGTATGCAAATTTGAACACTTTGCCCATACATTTTGTCAATTTGTTTCTTTTATCAGATAAAAATATTCTTTAAAAAATATTTTCCATTTGCCCTTACAAGTCATGGAAGCTTCAAGGAGGAATAAGCTTACAGGGGTACAAGGAGGCAGAACTGGTGACACGAAAGGAAAGAGACAAAAAAAATGTTGTGTCTAAATCAAAATCATAAAACACTTCCGCAGTTAAAATTTAAATCTAGAATGAATGTGAATTAATGCCTTCAACTCCTGGCCTTTGTTTGTCCTGAATTCCTCCTCTCCTCCTACAGGGGGGCGATGGGGAGCAGGCAGCGAGCTCTGTTTGGGACAGAAAGGTAAATATAATTAGAAAAGCATCTTTGCTTTTACTTTCAACGTGTTTTAGTGAAGGAGAAGAGGTGGGAACAAAGAATTAGTAGTAGGTTAACCTTAAAAGTAAAGAAAAGGAAATAAACCTTTCCCCATAACAGTTAAGAGGAATTATTTTAAAGAACTACTGACCTAAATTGAAATAACATTGCTGCTCTTGTTTAAGAGAATTTCAATGCATATAAATCTTTCAATAATTGCATTATTATCAACAATCTTATTTTTTAATGCCTGCAAAAATATTTTGTATACAAGTTCATTGAAAAAATGCTGTGATGTGATATTGAAAGAAGTCGTCTCCATTTTAATTTTTTGCCAGTATATCACACCAGTATTCTATATCTTTATTTGTTGTTCTGTGTCTGTATCCCCAAATCAGTCTTTTAATTCTCACAATTCTTATTAATTCTTATTAATAGATAAGGTGGTTTTACACCATAGCTGAGAAAACACTGTTGAATTTTCTTCTACATTTTCATCTGGACCAGTTGATTTTCCTTGGATGATAATAACTGAGGAATCATGCAGCTCCTCATGGGTTTTTTTCTCAATTGAATGAAAAGGACAGAAAAAATAGGTATATTAATTTTCAAATATTCATTAAATAAACATTTTTATAGATAATTCCCCTTCAATTAATTTTTAACAGAATTTCAATGCTGCCTGTTTCCAGGATTTACAGAGGCAATGGATGGAGAGCATCAGACCCCTAAAGTTTGGGATCTCACTCAGCAGCTGGACCTTCTGTGAGCTGCACCAGGTAAAACAATTCACATCACAGTGAGCAGCACCAGCATTTTCACTGCTCACACATTCCACTTGAGGTTTTACTTCGCACAGGGTTCTTATTACAGCAGCTATGAGAAAATTTTTGTTGCACTAGTTATAGACTAAAAGAATGGGTTTGTGATGTGTGAAATAGTTCCTTAGCTTAAGTCCAAGCAATCCTGAATTTTGAATTCTGACTTCAAATTCAGCTCTGAACTTCTTATTTATTTGCTCAAGTATAAAATGATAAAGGTGTCTGTCCAAGGCTCTAAAAGCATAACATTTTTAATTATATGGTCAATTAAATTAGATTAAACCTTAACAGAACTGTACTCAGTTCCAAAGGAACTAACCACTGCTTTTCATCCCATTTGAATCTCAGACTCCCTAATCAAACAGATGTCTTGCTGCTTCCCTGGAGAGGGCCTAAATGTGGGCTATTTTGAATTATGGGGAGCAAGTTCTAGAGTCTCATGAGCTTCAAAGAGAAAGCCATAAACTCTGTCCTGTTCTGTACAAGGAGAAAAATAGTTCAGCTGTTCCTGCTAATTGCAGAAGGGAAGAATTGCTGGTAGGCTGGTCCCAGACTTCTTGGCTATCTTCTTGTTTGTGTCATAATTCACGTCAGGTGGGTGTGCCGGGGCTCCAGAAGCTTGTGTGGAGATGAGACAGCTCTGAGCAAACTGCTGAAGTTCTAGGAGCAAAAGTCTGATTGTAACACGATGGAAACACTGATAGCAGAGACTGAGTGTCACCTGGAAGGAGTGGCTCTGATCTCCATCACAAAACACGCTCTAATTGTGACCGGTGGCCAGTGGAGTTGCATTGTGTCCATGGGAACCATTGGGATGCACCACTCCTGACCTCCTTGTTTTTCCCACACTGCTGTGTGTTCTGTGCAGTCCCGTGCAGAGCTGTGGCATCCCCCTGCAGATCCACAGGCTGCATCCTCTGCCTGCTGGGCTGAGGGGCTGGGCTGGGCAGCCACACGGGCTGGCTGTCTTGGGCCAGAGGCACCTGGTGCTGGAGCCAGGAGATGGCTTTGCACCACCCAGCTGTGTCCTCAGAGCTACACCCACAGCAAGGTTCCCGTTCCTTCAGCAGAAGGAGGAGAACCCCTGAGCTTTGAAACTGTTTGTCTGGGGATGTCATGTACGTTGGTGTCAACCTTGGCTGTGCCCAAAGAGCACGATATTAACCGGTGGCAACAGTGCTTTGCACTTACCTGGCGGCTCTCAAGTAATCATTGCTGTGCACTTTAATTAATTAACCTTTACAGCAACGTGTCTCTGAGGGTTAGCTAAGGATCAGAACAGTCCGATGAGTTTAAAAAAAATGCCCAGTTATTCATTTATACTGAAACTATTTTTGATTGGAGTGTATTTGTGTCCTTTTTTTAGATTTTCTTCCGTGTTGTACTGTCCTTAAAAGCATGTTTTAATTATAAGCACTTAAATATTTGTCATGCAAACATGAGTGTCCATACTTTTACTGTCATACTATTGGGTAACAGTTCACTGCTCCTGCCTTTTGCTGCTTCTGCTCTCACTGCACCTGCTGCCTCTTTCCCCATAATGCCATAAGCACTTTCCAGTGTGTTCTCACCTTGCTCTGTTAAAGCAGTGTTGATTCTTAAACCTCTTTTTATAATAATCCAAAATATTAAGATAGGCAAAATCATTTATGTTGCATTGTCCTGGTGGGAAAAAGTGTACAATTGGAGGAAAACACACCAGACCTCTTGACTAACTTTAGTGACTTAGAGTTTTATTATCAGCTCTTTAGGAAGTTGGGCTTAAATAGGTGACAACTCAAAGACATTTGTGAATATTTTTGAATAATCAATATATTTAATTTTCACATCAGTTTTGAATTTCTTGGACATTTTATCAGTGGTAGATACGTGCAGAATTAGAAGTCCTGATAGTTGTTTTCTAGTCACGGCTTTAAAGCACTCTCTTATCTGTGTGCTGAAATAATGCAACATACAGATCTGTTCTAGAAGAAAAAAAAAATCCTTACGTAGAATTGTTAAAGTTCAGGTAATGTCTAAATATTCTGCTGGAGACCAAAGTTCAGAGTGAAAAGAGTACAGAAATATTAGACTTAAAGTGGCTCTGCTGGATCTGAACCAGTAACTAAGTAAAAGAAATTTGGAGAAGGATCTTGATTCCCCATCTCCCTCTTCTGTGACCTAGAATGGATGAAGTTCCTTTTTGTTATGAGTAGATTGCTGTTAAGTTTGTAAAGAAAAACAAAAGTCCTTGGGGTTTTTTCATCTGAAATGTTTCCTTCCTGGGAATTATTAGTTAATGCATCTTGAACCACATTATCTTACACAGGCTTGTGGTTGGTCTGATAGCCATGTTCCATGAATCACATGTGCCATCTGGCTGGAGTTCCACTTGGATCATATTCAGTCATTAGCTGCTAAAAAGATCTATGGTCATTTATCTTAGTGAATCAGAACTGGAGTTAACATTACTTTTATATGGCACTAAGACTTTTTATTAGATACTAATTTTTTGGAGGGTTGGGGGTTTTTGCCTTTTTTTTTTTTTTTTTTAAATTTTTACTCCCCACCCTAACTTTTAGGCTTACGGTTTTAATTGCTGTGTTGCAAAGATTACATGTTGGTTGTTTGTTTTTACTGAGTCATTATACCATGACCCTGTGCTAGGATTTCTCTTGAAGTCGAAATGTTCCTTATTGTTCTATTATTTCATTTAAAAGAACAATCATCGGTGACATGTAAATGAGTAAAGTTTTATAAAAATAACTTGGAATAAATTTTTAATAAGACGTATTATTATCCTTTGACTCATAGCAAGTCATTCATAAACACCATTAAATCCTGATAATTATAGCTGTAGCTGCAGGGTTACTACCTTTACAGTCCTTCTGCAGACTTCATTTAGAGGTCCAGTGGGGACATGCACACAACTGCTACAAAATGTTGCTATTAATGGTTTCCTTTGGAACAGTATTGTGCTAGATTAAACATTCACTCATGAAACAAAAATGTTTATAGGTCATCTAATAGCTAAACATTCTGTGACTTAAAGTAAATTCTTCAGCTTTGGAGTCCAGATTTCAGGACTTGCACAATTTTCTTTTTTCTTCTGTATACAACAAGACATATAGAGATTCTGTAATGCAGCAAAAAGCTCAGCAATTTTCTCTGAATGATGCAGCAATCACCCTTTTCCCCAAAGTAAATTGGACTATTTTGGTTTATAAAGCTGCTTAATAACTTTCATGGTACCTCCTTTTCTTTTTTGCCCTCTTGTTGCTCAGTTTCAGAACTACTTTTTGGAATGGAATGGATGCAGGGCATGTTGCTTTCACCTTCCTGTCTTACAAAACACATGGTAATATATTTCCAGGAAACTTCTGGTCTAGACATAAACAAACACAACCCTTGTTCTTCTAGAAAATAATCTAGATGTCAGTTTCGGAGCTGCATAGGCTCTTTTGAGTATCCTCTGATATAAATCCCTTCCAGGAACACTTAACAGAAAGGATTTTAAGGAATGTCAGTCTTGTTATCTCCCAGAACTCTGCTCTGTCCTAAAACAAAGATCACCCAAGATATCTTAAAGCTCCAATGTGCAGCGGAATTTACCCCAACTCTCTTTGCTAAAACTCATTTCCTTTTTCCACTCCAGTTTACTTTTCCCTAGATTCTTAATTCTCACTAATTAGACAAGCTAAGCGTGAAGAGCAGGGGCAGTTCTGAGGACCCAGAGTACTTGTCTCTCACTCCACACTGGCAGTCCCTGCCAGGGGCTGTGTGCCCTCTGAGAGGGGTAGCAGCATCCCAGTCCCTCCTCTGTGCCCTCCATCGCCTGGACCCTGTTCTGGTCCCCCCCAGTTGCTGCAGTCCCATTTGGTGGTTGCCCAAGCAGGATTCCAGCCCGCCTTGCCCAGCCCTGCCCTGCCTTGCCCTGCCTTGCCCTGCCCTGCCTTGCCCTGCCTTGCCCTGCCTTGCCCAGCCCTGCCCAGCCCTGCCCAGCCCTG
>VWZG01008225.1:589118-605851 GCA_013396735.1 Grallaria varia
CCCCTGTGGCACATCTGCCCCAAGGCACATCTACCCCAAGGTACACCTGCCCCGCGGTACTTCTCCCCTGTGACACATCTGCCCCTTGGCACATCTCCCCCTGGCCACATCTACCCCAAGGTACACCTGCCCTGCGGCACATCTCCCCTGCGGCACATCTGCCCCGTGGCACATCTGTCCCGTGGCACATCTGTCCCGTGGCACATCTGCCCCGTGGCACATCTTCCCCGAGGCACATCTGCCCCGTGGCACATCTGCCCCGTGGCACATCTGCCCCGTGGCACATCTGTCCCGTGGCACATCTGCCCCGTGGCACATCTGCCCCGTGGCACATCTGCCCCATGGCACATCTGCCCCGTGGCACATCTGCCCCGTGGCACATCTGCCCCGTGCAGCCTTGCCGCTGCTGCTCCGGCCGCTCGCGCTCGCCCGAGAAAGGGCATCGTGGCCCATCCCAATGGATATTGGCAGCACGTCAGAAACAGGCTGTGCCGTGCCCTGGCTGCCCTTCAGGCTTCCCTGAGCCACAGTCTGGGCAGGCCTTTGGGAGGGCGAGGGGAGGCTGCCAAGGTGTGCCAGCCCTGTGCTGGTTCCATCCCACGTGCTGCAGGACGCCGTGGGGACACGTGTCACACGAGCTCTACAGCGAATGGAAGTGCCCCTCGCTCGAGCCCACGGTGAAGAGGGAGGTGTCACCCTCAAGGGAAAGCCCTGCTCAGTCTGTTTCCTTCCTCTGCTGCTACAGCTCCCAGCATTCCCTCTTGCAATGTGATCAGGGTCATACCAAAACTGGTATTTTCACACGTTGCAGAGTCCCTCTGTATTTTGATTTTTGAGTTCTGCTACATTGCAACTGCAATCTGTTTGGGCAGCGTGCAGGAAAAAGTTCTATCAGTTGTACAATCTCTGCTGCATCTTCTTGAATATCCTCTTTCGGTGTCTAATTTGCTAGGTATTTATACTGGCTCACATCTCTTACAGAACAGCTCTGGCCAGAGGATTTTTCACCTTGCTAGCAAACAGGTGAATTTTAGAAATGTACTTTAAGGTTTTCTGAACAACAATAGCATCATTCAGGAAATGATTTTCGAAAGAGATTCCCTGCACAGATAATAGAAAACTCACTCTATCTATACAAATGGTCCTTAATAAAATTCTTTAAGGAGCTCGCAGCTGGCAGAAACACCAGTCACCTGCATAATGTTGTACAGGTAGAGGCTGGAGAGGAACACGGGAAAGTTTCACAGGCCATACCTATTTTGCTACTTATATAAAGTAAACAATCATTGTAAAATATGTAAATGTTTCTGAATTTACTCTGACATCCCCTTCCTACAGGTTTTAGGTGTTTTTTGATTCGGTGCCTATTTCCTTCAGGCCACAGCTGTGCAATGAAACAACTTCCCAAGAATGCTCAGGTTAATTAATCTTGGCAGGGACAACTTCTTTCTTTGCAGTCATATTTTATCTCAAAAATAGTATAGAACTCTCTCTTAAGGAATAGTATTGTACCTTTATTTGCTTTCTTTTTTCATCATCCTATAATAGAAATTATTATTTCTTGAAGATGAACTATTTTAGTGAAATAGTTAAATTTGTCAGTTTTATTCTTCTAGAAAAGGGCTGGCCAGTGGAAAACTTTCTCCCTAATATTTGGCTGCCACAGAAACCTATTTATATTAAAAAAATTGTGAGTCTCTACAATAATTTGCAAATCTAAAGATAAGCCAAAAAAAAATCGTGTATTTTTGCAACAACTTTAACAAGCAGTCGCCAAGTTCAATTTGCTGTTATGATTATTATCGTTCTATAGTTGATTAATCCTTGTCTGTAGCTGTGCAGGGGGATGAGCAGCCTGGCCTGGAAAGCACCCAGCCATTGTGTGAGGCTGCTGCTTGGTATGAACCCACAGCCAGAGCTGACTCAGTGAGCCACATGGATTGAGAATTCCTCTAATAAACAACCTGGGAAGCAGCAATGTGCCAAGAATTGTTCTCCCAAAAAAACCTTCAAATGCTTAGAAATTGTGAACATGTAACAGGCTTCAGAGTATGTTCACAAGCTGCCTATGGAAATTAAAGAATTAGCTGAATTAGCAATTGTTATTCACAATGAACTATTGGATCCTGTGTAGTCATGGCTATTTATACATAGCCATCATTAAAGGAAATGAAAAACCTTTCATGTTCCTTTTCCAAGTTAGTGATCTGTGTATCCTGCTTGCTAAAGAGTAAAACTAAAAAGCCCAGCCTGTTGTAGTATTAAAAGCATTTGCTGGGTTAGTAATTGGGTAAGTGCTCCAGAACCAGTTGTTTTTATAGCCCTGCTCAGGATGCTGCCTATAGGTTTGGAGTCCCAGTGTGGAGCCTAGAAATATTTAATGGAAAATAAGAGCAGAACCAAAATATGTTCTGATATCTAGGGAGTAGTGCTGGAACATCTGATTGACACCTGATCTGTCGAGTTCTTAGAAAAATCAGTGAAGACATAGAGCAAAATTATATGTAAAAAAGGGTAATTTTATTCTTTCACAAAGTCTGAACACTGCTATGAAATCAAAATCTGTCAAACACTGCCAGTGTCTCTAGACAGCTTGGGAATGCCACCTGAGATAAGTTACTCATCAAGGTACAGTTTTAGAAAGATAATGATGTATTTTTCTTACATCTGTGGGTTTATATCTTTTTACTAGTTTCTCCTCAGTAGTCTGATACTTGACTGTAGTGGATCTCCCCAGACCCGACCAATAATCTCTTCACTGATTCCTTCCTGCTACAGTTTTTCTCCGCTGCCCATAAATCCCCACAGCCTGCAGTTGCCTGACTGGCTTGGCCTCATTTGCTCCAAAGGCAGTCAGGGGACAGGACGGCTCCATTTCCAGTTTTCAAGAGCATTAGGAAGGGGTGGTCACCTGGATGAAAAGACCACCTAACAACATTTTGAAAATATTGAAGACTGTGGTGATGGTCTGGGGGGAAAGAAATCGCATCTTTCCCTTGGCATCAAGCACAGTGTGGGGAAGCAGGGATGCAGTTCCCAAAATTCCTCTGCTTGTTTTGGTGAGGTTGCACACGGATCCATCATGTTTTGGTCTGCCACTGAGCAAACCTTCCCTAAGAACTGTATAGACAGACTTATATGTAGCAACATTAAACACTGGAGATTTTCTTAATTAACTTCCCCCACTCGCCCCAAGAGACTCATCTTTCTTAAGAACAGGTATCTTCTTTTCTGGCCCCTCACTCTTGCTCTTACCAACCTGGAGACAGGCAGCTCAGATGCCATTTTGCTGTCCAGCATGAACTGTTAGGAACGTGTTAAGAGGTGAATGAACTGCGTGTGGGCTGCAGCTGAGTGGAACAACCTCACCCTCTGGCACACGCTGTACATCAGATTTCTCGACGCAATGGTGGTTTCTGCCATAATGGTACCTGTGTTTTATCTCACAGAAGCTTGGGGAAGGAAGATAAAACACTCTGCTGTGTAACTGAACTGCTTCATAGGTGCTGGAGTCCTGAGAAATGTTCTTAATACCCTCTCCAGTGGCTCTAGCACATCTTAAATTGCGCTACGAGAAATTCAGCTGAAATTTCATTTTCTTTTTCGCACCTGGTCATTTGCAAAATCAGGTTGGTGTACATCTATTATATAGATTAAAAACAAAAAAAACCACCAAGCAGGTTTTGGTGCATATAATTAACTACAAGGGTATTGCTCGTTTTAATGTCCCATATAAAGACTTTTTTTTTTTGCTCTAAATGCAGAGCCCCTTTCAGGGGCAGGGGAAGAAGAAAATCACTTCTCACCCACTGTTCTGAAAAAAGGCTTCTGTTCTCTTCCTGTGGCTGTGGCTAATGCTTGTCTCAGCTGACCACCATGATGCTGTAATGGAAGAACTGTTCAGGCTGGAACCTCCATCTGCTTACCAGCGAGAGGCTGCAAGGCTGACCCCCCCACCCTGTTGGTGTGCAGGGAGGGGGCTCTGCAGTGGTGTGTGAGAGGAGCAGGAGCCATGGGAAGGAAAGGAATGCTCAGAGAAGGGACCACAGCGAGGTGGGGCCATCCCTGGGTGTTGTTCTGGCTGGCAGAGTCCTCCAGAATGACGGGAGCAGCATCCTCCTCTCTGAGCAGGCGTGTAGTGGGGAGGAGTGGGGTGGAGTAGGTGTGCAGGTATGGTAAGGTCAGGGGGAGGGAATGGGATGAGATGAGATCGAGTTCTACTTGCAGAAGATACAGAGAGGGGCTTTGGCAATACACGTGTATATGTGGAACAGAGCAATGCAAGCTCTATGACCCTAGAGAAGGCAGTTTAGGTAGATCAGACCACGTTAAGGGATCACAGTTCACTGCACGAGGGCCTGGACAGAGAATAACCTGTCAGAGACAGTGAAAGTCCAGCAGGGCTACAGGGGAGGATGAGGAATGTCGTGGAAAGTGCAAGTTGTGGAGGAGGGAGGCCAAGTGTGCCAGTCAGCTGTGTTGGTTATGGAAGGAGAGCAAAGATTGTGTTTCAGCTGTAAAAGGTGACAGCAGGAGGGACTGGGTGCTTTTAGAGAACCTGACAACTTGTACATCAAATTTATCCTTGCAAAGGACACAATACTGAAAACAACGAGTAACTTGTAGCATTAATTTTGTGAATACTTTTAAGGTGCAAGTCTCCATGCCGTAATTCTTGTGTAACAAATCTAACTCAGACTAGAAGATTTTTTTTCTGATTTTAGTCCAGCTGATTTTCTATACTTGAGGTGAGAGAAAAATATTTTAATGTTTGTTTACAAGCCGTGCTGTGTTTTTAAAATTCTGCAAAGTTAAGATATCACTATTTGTGCAGAGTTTCCTGTTACTACCCTATTCATCCTTTTTTCACAGTTGTGCATTTGGTAACAAAGAGAAAACTTGTACAGACCTTATAGCCCTTGCCTTGTCCCCCCCAATCTGGTGGCATTGTCATAGACAAGGAAGTCTTGTGCATCTCCCCCTCGTTCTGTGTTTTCCCACTGTGCTATAGATAACAACTGGGCTCCACTGGGGCTGATTTACGCGTGAAATGTTTATTCTCTTTATTTTGCTGTTCTCGGTTGTGCAACATCCCAGTGCCTGGCCAGGAGCAAGACATGGAGAAAACTTCTGAGCCTGGGCCTGGCGTGTTTGTGCTTCTCGTGTCAGCCCTCCCGGGTAGTGGCAGGAAGCAGTATCTCCCAGCCCTGTCAAATCCATCACTCTTGGAGCTCAGACGTTGACAGGCCTTGGGAAAGCGCTCTTTAAACAGATCTGTTCTCTGTCACTGCCGTGACAGCAGCACATGAATCCACAATCACAGTGATTTTAGAAACAGACAGGCAACACGGACTGTAAAAGCCTGATCCTCTTAGAGCTTTCTGGGGTGAGGGTTTTAGAGGGAATGTTTTTGCCCTGGTTTTGAGAGTATTGCATGTCTCTGATCCCGAATCTCGTTTCTTTTGGATGTCTTGATTCCTTATCTTGACTCTTCAAATATTCTTCATTTTTCTTGCGGTTACCGCAGACTTTTTGCTGGAGTTTCAAAGCCTTTTACTGAAGATGTTGCCACGCTGTGTCTAGATATCCAATAATGTGATCAATTGCTACTCTCCCTCCACCGAGCTGAATGCTAGAGTCACAAGAGATGTCTGAAAAAAGGCAGCATCATTTATTATCTCACTGGACATTAAAGATAGAACCATATTTATTGTAAGAAGAGTATGATGGCAGAAGAAACCCCTGAATGTTTATAACATCCCGTGACAAAATTGGGCTAGAGATCAGTGATGCCAGCAGTGTCTGTGAGCGTGGCTGGCTGGCTGTGGGTGTCATTTCTGGTTTCACTGTGTAGTGCACTCGAAGCACTCGCTAAGTCAAAAAAATGTGGGTTTTTTCATTGTCTGCTCCGCTGTACACTGTTCCTAGTAGGCAGGGTCTAAACTTCTGTGCTGTATTTTGATCCAGGCTCCTGAGTGTTTCTAGTGTAAAGATTGTTACCACGTGCTGTGAGATGAAATTTCTGATTTGTGAGTGACCAAAGGAAACTTTTGGGTTGCTGTTTGGGTCAGAACTGGTTTGCTGTTCTCCATCTCATGGGCTCAGTGTTTCCAGGCCTTAGTGACCTACCATACTAGGTTAGTAAATTCTATTTAACAGAGCTGTTACGGAGTTTCATGAGTAGGAATAGTGTCCCTTTATGACTAAGCAGCATTTTCTGAGTTCTCATAGTTTGTGTGAACTGTTTCTGACGCTGCTGAGGACGTGTTACCTGGAGCTGGATGGTTCAACATCAACACGCTAATGGCCAGATTTAATTTTCTCACTTTTCTGAAGGAGCTGCTTGAAGTTTAAACGTCGAGAGCACAAGGCTTCAAGTACAAGGATGATTTTATTCTGAGGTTATTACATTCATAGGACTACTGGTTTGAAAAAAGCTGCCTCAAATTCAAAGGATCCTATAAATTGCTATCTGCTTCATTCTGAAGCTTTTAGAGGTTTTTTTCTTTTTCTTGACTGTCTAGCCACCAAGTGGAAATTCATCCTGGCCACAGCAAGAGGCAGGCTAATATCTATATTGAATGATTTAATATTATGTAGTCATTACCACTGTTACCAAAATGCTGTTGTTGATTCCTCTGTCCATTGCATTGCAGGCTCTGTGAAGAGGTTGGCACGTTTCTCTCTTCATGTAGAATAACTTTTCACAACCAAGATTAAAAGAGGTATAGAGTGGCATTTCTTTGCCATTTTCTCCAAATTACCTTAAAATCCTAAGCGTGTGGATTGTGGTTATCAAAAGAGTATTGGTGACATTGAAGTTTCTCGTGGGTAAGCAGATCTGGCTGTTCTGTGATGGTCAGGTGCAGAGCTCTTACATGAGGAAGGCATAAGCAAATTGCCAGTTCTTTTGATACCATAATGTCTCCCTAATGGAACTGTGGAACAACATTAGGCATGTTTCTAAACACCTCCCAAAAAGCTGTATAAAATACAGTTTCTCACGATTGTCTGCTCCAGATTTTAATGCTACCTATTTTTTTTCCCCCTGTAGTACCAGTAGCCTGTATGCAGTGTTTTCACCCCTTTACAGACTGATAATGAGTGAATGTTCCTGTGGTCTGTTACACAACACTAAGCTCTTATTTCACTGTCTGCAGTTATGTTCAGTAAGTACAATATGAACATCATCTCAATTAACAGAGTACCTTTAGGGCTTTTCTTAGCCAACTATTCTAGCACGCTTGTCCATACTGTCATCAGCACCTAATCAACTAATGATGGCTGAAAATGAGGAAGGCCAATCCCAATAAATCCAAAGGATAGTAATTTTTCTCTTTTAATGCCCTTCTCCCTCCTTCTTCCTTCTTCCTACGGCACATTGCAGTAAATTAATGTCATAGTGGTTATTACAGTAGCACTGCTGTGGCAAGTATTCAAGCAACGATCCTCGAATATTTTACCTCAGCATTTATTTGTCCATAAAATAAAACAGGATTTATTGCAGTACTCTCAGGTTTGAGGACTGCATGGACAGCAGCTGTGACAACTCCTTATCTCCACTGCAGGTAAAGATATAGGGGATGTTTCCCTGAAGCTAAAGAGAAACAAGGAGCTTAAAAGTCAGTCAACTACACAACCACAGTGTTACACAGATTGGTAAAGTAAATAAATATAACCATGAAAAAAGATCCCCTTGTACCTAATAAGAACTCTAAGAAAAATCATTTAGTAATTTTGTTCTTTAAAGGTCTCAGTAAATTAAAAGGGTATTCATTGCTTTGGAGATTGCTGTGTCCAAATCAGATAGAGGGTTTTGAGATTGAAAGCTGGAAAGATAAATGCGAGGAATTATTGTTGCAAGCTCTATTCAGACAGAGCATAAGAGCAGGAATTACAAATAGAAAAAAAAATACATCTTGGTCAATACAATTTTACAGAGGTTTATGGTTAGTGTTGTTCACTTAAAAAATAGATGGTTTTGACTATTTGAAAGGCTCCACCTTACAGAAAAAAAAAACCCTCCTAGGCTATAAAACATAGATTCTGAAGCCAGCCCTGTGGAGATGCTACTGCTGGCTTAGAGATATTCATATTTTCAGCTGCATGTAAATTTCTGTGTGTCATTAACATCTCTGAGCTCTGTAATTAGGTCTCTCCTGATCTGGTTATAGTTTCTGTACATTATGAGTGTGTGAGGCTCTCTAGGGAAGCACAAGGCCAGCCTTACAGGGTTTCCCCTTTCTCTTCCACAATTTTGCTCTTATCTTTAGCAAGTACATCCTAGCAAGTGCCTGCTTCGAGGTTCCAGCGAGATCCCAGGAAAGGCCATAAAGCATTACCAGTCTGGACCAGCACAAGTCTCTGCTGCCACACCAAAGCTTGAGCAGCTCCTTCCTTCAGAGCCTCTTGGACGTCTCCCTACCTGCAACTCCTCATTTTAAATACATTCTCTCAGTGTTTTTGTTCCCCAAATCTCTTTCCAATTTCCAATTACAGTTATGGTCTTACTTTTCCATCTCTTTTTTTGGTAAAAGAAGCAGGTATTCTTAGTGAGAAACGTGTCTAAAACCCTAGCTGTGTTTGAAAGAATGTTTCTTTCTGAATATATAGTATTTCATGAAATGAAATATGTAAACCAAAATGTTTGTCCTTCTGTTCTCATTCTCATTGGTACACACCAGAGAGCCCAAGTACAAAGGGAAAAGTGGTTTATTAGAGGATGCTTGCATTTGGGTTAGTTTGTTCAGAAAACCTTGTCTTGCAGCCTGATATCCAAGAAATGCCATCCACAATATAAGGAAGTGCTCATTCCATGACCTGACTTTTGATTTTTCTTGAATGGGGTTTCTGCTTAGGTATAACAAAATATTGGATAATGAAGATAGAAAGCCAATAAAGAGGAAAAAAAAATATACAGAATCGCTTAGAATGAATTCTGTGTGTAATTACTTGCATTTTTGCTAACTACTGTATAAACAACACTTTTAACAAGGCAAATTGGAAACGTGAAGACAAATCTGCTTAGGGATATAGCTTCAATTTATTACCAAATGATAACTGAAAACTTTGTTTCTGCTGCGTTGCAGTCAATTTCTACTGAGCTCACACTCTGAATGTGTGATTAATCATACGAGCACTGGGGTTGCCAATAAATACCAAAACCTTAAAACTATAACAACTTGCTCATTTTGTGCGGTCATTCCAAATAGCTAAACAACCAGAAATTGTCAATGTGCGCCGAGATCAATGCTCCAGGGTCTCTACATAAGATTGATTTCCCTCTCTGAGGATTTCATCTCTCTCATCAACAAAAACATTTTGTCCTCCCTAAATAATCCAATCGAATGCCATCCTCCTGTGGAACAGTGAGAGGTTTAAATTGTTTGGATTAATCTCTGCTTTGAGGTGGCCTGGAAAGTCTCTGTAACTTTGTCAAATATAGCCTGGAGGGAGAACTGCTGTAGTTTGATATGTGCTAAAAATAAACAAATAATGAGAGTGTCTAAAAATCATGTTGTGCTTTAAAAATAATACGTGTATGAGAAAATATGTTTTAAAGCTCTTGCTTCTAATACAGAACATAATAATTGTCAGTGTATTCCTTCTCGTTTAGGTCTGCAAGCTCCTCTCTGTTGGAGTTGGGGAAGGAGATTGGGAGCCATGGGAGCGGATTCAGGGGAGAGGACCAAGAAGGGGACTGCAGAAGCCCACAGGGACCTTCCCCAGGTGGTGAGTGGAGCAAACTGGAGATGAGCCTAAAGGAGCCATTCCCACCCACAGCCTCCTCCCTGCAAGGGGCAGTGAATGCACAGCCAGGGGTCAATAGGCACGTGCTGGACAGTTCAGGCAGTTTGCAAAGACCCCTGGAGCACGGATGACTGCTTTCCCCAGTTTTCTTGTCCATCGTGCAAAACAGCCTGTCCACAGTCGGCATCACCCTGGGAACTGGGTGGAGATTGTGTGATCTTTAGCCAAGACGTTCTGGGAAGGAAGGTAGAGTCTTAATTAATTCTTCGTTTGCTATAGTTGGGGTGCTGTAAGAAGATCAAGTTGTATCCCCAAGCATACTTAAAATTGTGTTGTTTCTTTATTTAAACTTTTAGTGCTTTTGGAAGTGTTGGCCAACAGCTCTCAGGACTGGTGGTCCCGTCCCCACGGCGGCACATGGAGGTCAAACTTCACATCCCCAGGAGACATTGCCTGTGGATTGTATTTGGAGGCTGCTGAGCACACACAGGAGCCAGGTAATTCCTGGGATTTTGTGTGGAGATTTCCGAAATGGGGGTTGGCTTGTGTCGTCTTTGGTAGACTTTCAGGGCTGTGGTGAACAATTGGTGTTGAAATGTTGGATCGAGGGTACCAGAATGGTGGCCCCATAGGCCAAGCGTGTTTTGCTTCCATCCTGGTCTGGTACTAGCTCAGAAATGGTAAAATATCTGTGCAGAAATTCAACATAGCACAGGTCTCTCTAAGTGGAATTATTTTTAGTTAGGTTGTCTTGGTGTCAAAGTTGGCCACCAAAATGGCAAACTGGCTTTGAAGTCATTGAATAATTATTTAGAAGTAGGCCAAGAACAGAATGTTCTGGAAAATATAAGTATGATCACAATGTCTGTGATTTTGTGGAAAATGTAAACTTCTTTTTGACTCCTCTGTTGCAAAAAATTCTCCTTTGTAGAGCTGTACAACAAATCTTACCAATGCCATTGTACATACCAGTATACCTTCAATTTGAAGACAAAAATATTTTCAGCAAGATGAAGCATAAATGTCTCCTTTGCAAACATTGGAAAGGTGGGAAATGCTCTGAAAGAAATCACTGAAGGAAGAAAATATCACCTAATTCCACTGAAACTTGAAAATAAATTCAAAAGATCATGCCTACTCCTGTTAGGAGTACATATGGATTTCTTGCTGGCATTAGTCTGCAAATTGAATGTCAGACTCACCACGAATGGGAGAAAAGAGGGCAGTGCATGGGGGGTGCGCTAGGAGGCTAAATTTACTATTAGAAGGGCAAGATGAAACGTCATGGTTATCATTGGGAAAACCTCTAAAATGTATTTGTACATGATCTTGGGGCAAATACAAGTGTCACATGTTAACAATAGTTAGGCAAAAATACCACTGTGTGCTGCTCTGCCCCGAGGGCCCTCTCTGCTTAACAAGAAGATGTTGCAGAGAGCGCATGCGCTCCAGAAATTTATGATTTCCTTGAAAGGCAGAGATAAGTATTTTCGAGGCTCTCACGCACAAAAGAATAAAATGAAGCATTAGGGATGTATGTTTCTAGATGCCAGTGTCTGCAAGTCCACTCCTAGGGTTTTTTTCAAGTGGATATATAACAATTTAAGAGGTCAATATGTAACACACAAAGATTCCATTCTTTATGACACATATAAACACACTATAAACAAAAGAATAAGTAAATATCCTGTATCTATTTTAGTATTATTTTTTTAATTAAGTCAGAGGGAAAGGGGGACATTTAACAGGCACCCAGTTAAATTTATTCATATGAGCTCTACTGGATAAACTAAAAAGCGCTCTAAGTTTGCATCAAAATGGCTAGAAAATGGCTAAAAACCTCTGCCAGAAGGCCAGGGGGTACTGGTAGTAAAACCACTTTACAGCTGTCAGAGCTCAGTCCTGAGATTCTAGCAGAAGGTCAGTACAAACTAATGAATAAATTCTTCTTCCTTTAGAGAAAGTGAGCCGCTGATCACACCATGGCACAAAGGTGAGGTTAAAGAGGGGGTTGGTTTCTTGGTTTCGAGGGACCAGAAGGGTGTTACTGTACAGTCGGCTGCTGGGTCTCAGCAATTAATTCCTTAAGACCTCTCTGAAACTCAGCATTCTCTCCCAACATCCTAAAAGTTACAGCCCAGCCTTGGATCCTCTTAACTGCTCCGTGGTCCTTCCTGCCAAGCCAACCCACCTGCTGGGGGTGCCCTGCCCAGAAAACAGGAATCCACACCCACAGCCAGGCTCCAGAGATGTGTGAAGGAAAATCAGACCCGTGGGAGGCAGAAATAGTCTAGGACTTGACAGGTCACTGAATTTTAAAATAGTCATTCAATAAAATAATCAAAGAGTAAATGAACATGTGAGTAATTTTATATATCAATCTGTATACAAATCTATAATGTCTATAAAATTATTTCTATTAATTACTTTTTTAGAACTTAAGCAGGATCTATTTGCACAAGAATTTTGGAAAATATTTGAAAAATTATCTTGTAATAATTTAAAAAAAAAAATAGAAGAGATGTCTCTGTAGTACTTGGAAATTGACAAGAAAGAAACTGAAAAATCATACTGTCAGCACTGAAAAACCTAGAAACACTAACATAATATAAATCACAATCTGAGACTACAAGATTCTCAGAGAACCCAGGCAAGAGATGGGTTTTTGCATGTACACCACATATGTGAGTGGTTAGAGGGTCAGGATCTAAGAACCAAGTGTTTGGCTTTATTTTTTAATAAATCATGTTAAAAAAAAATATTTGAGGAAATAAATTTGCAGAATGCAAGTTCAGGAATGCTAATTACTGAGAGTTCCTCTATGTACTCCAACGTGTTAAAAGATGAATATTCAGTGGTTTAATAAGTTTATGATCACTTATATCCAAAGACAAATAACTGTTGTGGAAAGAAAGAGAGAGAAAGTCAGTACTGAGCCTTTTAGTATGACTCCTCTGGGAGCTGAACTTCACCTTGAAGTTATTCATGCAGCCCAAAACTAGGGATATTCTGGGAAGGGGGTGGCTCAGGGAGGCAGAGTTAGCCTACAGTCCCTACCAGACCCCTGTGGTTATGGTTGTAGGAGACAAATTTGGGCTTGAATGTTCTCCATGGACATGTGGGACAGAAGAAAGGACAGCCCAGTCATATCCCAGTGTTTTGAGCCAATATCTAGGAGAGTTTCCTTGAGCCTCCTCCCTTCTGTAAGCCGTTCAATGGATTTTGGGAATGAGCAAGAGAAATTTGACTGCATGCACATGCATCCTTAGCCTTGTTATGTCTTGCCATTGCTAATACACTCTTTTTAAGCATCGATTTGGCTTTCTCTTCCAGAGGTTACATTCTCTTTTGGAGTATCATCTAAATCTTCAGCTCAGTGTGGCTGATAAATGCATAAGAGGATGTCCTGATCAGTGTCTGCTTTGTGACTGACTCCCTTTATTACATTTGTCTGTAATGTTACTCTGGTTGTTTTCCAGTATGGAAAGTGTCAGAGAGAGGCCTTTATCCTACCTGTGTCCATATGGGCTCCGTAAGCCAACTGGGATTTTGTTATTTCAGTAACATTGCCAGGGGCTATGAACAGCCAAAGCATTTTCTGTGTGACAGTCTTTCAGAACTTCCGACTTTAGGTGCCCATTTTCATTTTTTCCCCCCTTATTCATGACAATTCCATAAACGGTTATGGGTTCAAACCTTGAAAATACAAGTTCTGTGTCTGGGGAATACTGTGTTTTGGGGTTTTTTTCTGTCTCAGGGTGATAATACAGGGATTTGCATCTAAGATGAGGATGTTTCTCTTCTGACACCTTTCTGTACCTGTGTGGCATCTACATTGAAGTTATGGAAACATAGAAACACTTTAAATTAAGGTGATCTGTATAAATATTTTATTATTTATACAGCATTCAATAACGTGCTTGTAAAAAAACTTGGGAGTGTGCATTGAAAGAGCGGACAAACTATTTGAACAATACTTACATCTTAAAATATTGTTGTAACAGCTTATCCCCTTGCTGTGGCAGCATTTTAAGCATTTATTGATGATGCATTTTATAACATGCCTTACAATAAGTTATTAAAGGATGTAGTGGCACCAACTAATCATTTCATAAACATGAATAAACCATTTATACAGGGCACCTTAATTTAAAGTGCTTGTAAGAACTTGCATAAAATGTTTTGAACAGCTGACGTGCAGTATTGGAACTTCATGTAGTGCCAAAGTGGTGTCATGTCCTGCTATGTGAGAGCCTTATGTGGAACTGCAGCTTTATTGCTTCCAGGGATAGGGCTGGGAACTGCACAGCAATTCCAAACAAAATGTTGTAAATCTCTCCTGAAAGTGAATACAAGGATGTGTGTATGCAATATCCAGGAGATTTTGGTGACAAATAATGTAGAAGTATGTTATTGCTCATTCTGTATTTAAGTGAAAAAGAAAGGGGAAAAAAAATCTATTTGCTTTTAGCAATAATACAACCTGTGTGTAAGAAAATGCTGTTCAGAGACAGAGGATAATTTTAGCACCTTGTCAAGCAATTAAAAGACTGTGCTGGATGATCAAAATTCAGTCAGAAAATAAATAATCTTTATGTTCCAAAGAAAAATAATCTATACCATCAAAATAGAACTCTGAGACATGTAGAAGGAAAATACTAAGAACAAAATTTGTACAGTAATGCTAAGATAATTCTAAAAATCAGGAAAAAAATATGTCAGGCGATTGAAAATAGTATGAAAAACACAGCTGCAATTCTTACTGTTAGCTGTGACTTACTGGGAGCATTTAAAGCAATGCTAAAAAAAAATAATGAAGTCATACCTTATTCCCCTCCCCCTGCAGATATAGATTTTATTTGACCTATTGCTTTTAAAACAGAATGGCTTAAAAAGCACTCTTTACATGATGAAACTCAAAGACAAAAGAGAGAATGCAAATCATTTCTATATTACATATATGTTGCTCCATTTGGCAAAATCAAATTAGATCTTTTCATCCTCCTACTGTAGAACAAAAACAGAGCAATATTATGAAATTTTGCAGGGCTTTATTTCTAGGTGTCTTTTGTGTCCAGTCTTTTAAACTCAGGTTTTTCTGCCTTTTTTACTGACAAGCCCACAATTTTCAGAAAAGAAAGCTAGCATTAATTAAGACAGTGCCAGCTGTAATTTTCTTGGGAAGTAAATTTCTGCACAACTAAAGGTTACAGAGACCTTTTCACTGTCAAAATTTACTACAGCCTGTGAATGTTAATGTTTCTAATGAAGACATGTTCTCTGTCCCTGAACTTAAAAGTACCCTGAGAAGAAGGCAAAGAGGAAAAAAACTCTATTTGACGAATGTATCTGGAGTCTGTGCATTAATGCAGGGTTATGCCTGCTGGTGCATATTGTAATTATAGTGTTTGGATAGCCTTGTTTTCTAAACAAGGAATATTGCTATAAATTGCCAATTTTGCATGAAGAGTAGGCTTGTAGTAGGTGCCTTATGTTACAAATAAGACAGTGGTATAATAAGCATTTAACCCATTAGACTTGGGGATATTCTCAGCTAAGTCTGGAGAGGAGCTGTAATATAGAATGTGGAATGAAAATGTACTTTGGGTCCTTCTATGAATGTAGCAGTGGAACACATTCATTATCTTCTAATGATCATTGTACTTCTAAAGATAATTTTTTTCTCCACTTTAAATGAAATCAGCTGCTTCTAAACAGAAGTATCCAGCTTTGCTCTTTTATTTGTTTGAAGCTGATTAAATAATAATCCACTATATGTAGTTATATAGTTTTTGTTGTTCTGTCAATGTGCATTTTTCCCCTAACCCTACAGCATTTACTGTCAGGCAGACTGGCAAATAAAAGGGAAAACTCAACATCGCTGAAAAGTTCATATGCTTTAGTTTTTGCTGCCATGTATTTTATTTAATATTTTATTTTTCTATTCTTTGTTGGGTTGTTTTCTAAAGCAGAATGATAATACTGAAAAAAAAATCTGCTTCTTGTCTTATGCATGAAGTTCTCAAAACAAAAACTGCTATTGTGTGAAACAACTCTTGATTCCCGTGTAGCATCCTGGTGTATACGGGTAGGAAATATATCAGCCTAGTTCATGACTGTGTTTGTTACAAATGGCAAAGGCACAGGAGTGCAGGTCTTGCAAAATTTTAGAAATATGATCCTAATGATATTCAGATCATATCCATGTTTAATGTGGAGTTGTTTTAAAATTGGGGCATTAGATTGCAAGCTGAGTACTTTTTTATGTGTCAGAATGTCCAGGTAGTTTTCTTTTCTCTTCCTTGCCCTTCCCCCCTCCCAATTTCCAAGCCTTAAGACCCGAGGTTTCCAAGACACTCGGAAATGGTTGGAAATGAAGCAGCCTCTCCTATTCCTTGGGAGGAGGCAGCGGGTCCTGCCAGAGTGTGAGTGGCCGTGGTGACTCCATGGGCAGGGTGATGGAGCAGCGATCCCATGGGCAGGGAGATGGAATGGTGATGCCGTGGGCAGGGTGATGGAGCTGCAATCCCGTGGGGAGGGTGATGGAATGGTGATGCCATGGGCAGGGTGATGGAGCTGCAATCCCGTGGGGAGGGTGATGGAGCGGCGATCCCGTGGGCAGGGTGATGGAATGGTGATGCCGTGGGCAGGGTGATGGAGCTGCAATCCCGTGGGCAGGGTGATCCCGTGGGCAGGGTGATGGAATGGTGATGCCGTGGGCAGGGTGATGGAGCGGCAATCCCGTGGGCCGGGTGATCCCGTGGGCAGGGTGATGGAATGGTGATGCCGTGGGCAGGGTGATGGAGCGGCAATCCCGTGGGCCGGGTGATCCCGTGGGCAGGGTGATCCCATGGGCATGGCGATGGAGTGGCAATCCCATGGGTAGGTGATCCCATGGGCATGGTGATCCCATGGGCAGGGTGATGGAGCAGCAATCCCATGGGCAGGGTGATCCCGTGGGCAGGGTGATGGAGCGGCGATCC
>VWZG01008225.1:606286-620785 GCA_013396735.1 Grallaria varia
GGTGAGGGCCGGGGCAGGGTGATCCCGTGGGCAGGGTGATCCCGTGGGCAGGGTGATCCCGTGGGCTGGGTGATGGAGCGGCGCTGTGCCCGTGTCAGCCCTGGCAGCAGGCGCAGAGCCCCAGCCCTGGTGGGCCCGCGTGGTTTGGCCGTGCTGTTGATTTATGTATTGGCTGCATTGATGGGGGTTGGCTTCTCGTTCTGCCCATCGGCGTTAGGGAATAGGATGGAGCGCTGGGACAAAAAAGTGGGAAATCATTGTCTTTGTGAGTATCTATATGGACACGAGGATAATCTATTAAAAGCCATGACTGTCCTATACCAGTGGAGATATCAGATCTCATTACACAGCCAATCCCTTTCTGCAACATGTAAATTGGACTTCATTTTGACTCCCTCCAGTCCAACACACGCACGTTACTGCTGAACACCCCTTCAAGACCCCTCAAAGGCATGCATTTCATGTCTTCATCAGTTTAATCTGCTACATGATCTGTAGTTCAGAATAATTATTTAAGATCTGTTGGCTAATGAGTCAATATACACCATGCTGTAATTCCAGGTAGTAACTTGGTGTGGCCTAGTTAAGTCTTGGTGCTCTGCACAATGAGATAAAAATCGTGGAATACGGGCAGACTGCTAACTAGGCAACAGTCTCTGTGAAGGTATATTGGGCAAATAATCCTGGTTTTTGGGGATAGAGGCATGGCTCAGCAGCATAATAAGCCATGCTTGTGCGTACATAGCCTGGGGTTGGAACGATTCTCCCAGGACTTTCGAGCTTTTATTTATGGATTGCACATGGATTTGCACAGATTTTTGTTACACTTAGACAAATCACCAGAGACACCATTATTGCCTTTTAAAAAGAGCTTGTTTCCCCTTAATTTAAACCTGTTCCTAATTGACTTGATCTGAGCCCAAATAGTCCTTGTTCAAGTGAAATAAGTACATCACCCATTTCCTACTAGAATTGGTTTCAGGTCTGACCTTCAGTCAAACCGGTGTAATGTGGGATGTAGATATGAGCCTTAAGCCTTAAAGAAAGCCTTGAAGGTAGCCTTAAACTTTCTGCTGTGAGTAAATATATGTGAGCAAAATAGCTAAGTGAGTGCTGCCAAATGAAAATCATGTTTGGAAACATGAGCTGGAGAAAATGCCATACAAGCATGTTCCTAGGATAACCAGTCCCTGTGTCCATGGGTGCTTTGAGCAGCTCTCCCATGTCCCTTACTCGTAGGTCATGACAGATTTTGAGGGAAGGTATGTAAGGCCTTACAAAAAAGTGTTGCTAAAATTTAATAGGTAACTAGAACATCTGAACTGCTGCAAGTTATTTTGATTGTTCTGTGTCTTACTATGAAATGCAGGAATACCCAGGCCTTTTAATTCCTTCTGAGGTAGAAAGCCTGGAATATTGTTGTCATCTGTTCTCATCAATTATTCCTGCTCATATGTTATTTTTAAAAAAAAAGAAAAAAAAAGAAAAAAAAAAAAGATAAATTGTAGCTTACTTTATTGAGGCAGTATGTCCTAAAATTTTTTTGGCTGAGTTCTCTCAGTCAGCAAAGAGAAATGCTGTACTGGATTAGGGTTAGAGACAGACAAAGATCTGAACATACATACAGTTGAACTTTCCCTGTCTCTTTTCCTTTTATCCTCTCTGTCTCTGGTACTTCTAAAATATCTTGGAAAGGGACAAAATATTTTACTTGAATTCATTTTAGTATATCAGGGGCACTATCATTTTCAGAGCAGAAAATCTGTTATAAGAAAATCTCCTGCTGTGTTCTCTCTTAGATGTCCTCAAAAATAAAGATGGGAAATCAAGAGCAGTGAAAAAAGAAAATAGGAACCATCTATCTTGGTTTATTTTCCAGGGCTTTGTCTTATCACCTGAATTTCCAAATGGCGCAAATGTCTGGGTTGTTTTTTTTTGTGGGTTTTTGTTGTGTTTTTTTTTTTAAAAACACTATAAAAACCTTGTTTCCTGATGGAAGAGGGGAGAAATCTGTGGCAAGAGGGTTAAAGAAAGGTGAGGAAAATATTTAGATCAAGACCAACTGAACAAACACTAAATCTTTGAAATAGGAACAAATAGTATGGATGGTTGATGGAAAAGACAATTCTGAGCGTTTGGACAGGGCACTGTAGAGAAGGTCCCATGGCCAAGGCCATAAAGTTGAAAACCAGTGACAGGATCTCAATTTAAAAAAAAAAAAAATCATGTCAAAATCCAAAAATCTTGACGTAGTTTGAAATTGAGTCACCGTTTTTGAGTAATTCTTCTATTTGGTTCCTTTTTAATTCACCCCTTCAGATCCTGAGTCCTGTCATTCTTTCCTTTGTGGTCATATGGTTAGTAATGGACAGCAGCATACTGGGGAGTAAAATTTCTTTCATGTGTTCCCATAGCACATAACACAAATTTCACTGCAGTACTAGCCTTGAAAGGATGCAATGAGATATATGTATATATATGTATGTATTCTGTGATTCCTGCAGAGCTGAAATGCATTCAGTAGGTGCTTCCTGCACGGTGCAGCAGCAATGGAAGCAGGCATAGCATGGCAGTGAAACCTGGGGTCATCATCCACGTCATCCCAGGAGAACACATGGGAATCTCTTGGCTTTGTGGTAACTGTACACAAAGCCCCACAAGTGTATTGAGAGCAGAAGGCTGGGCTGGAAGGCACTAGAAATGCACATACAAAGCTTCTGTCCATCCAGAGCACAAACTTGGTGGGCTGAATGACTATATTTTTTTCCAAGGAAAATAACAACAGCTGAACATACTAGAAATCTGGCTTAAAAGAAAAGGAGAAAAACATAATAGTTCCCTTAGTGGTCTTCATTAGTTTGGCACTTAGAGAGGGAGGGGGGTCACAAAGCAATGAGTGAAAGGAGAAGATGAGAACATGATTCACGAATATGAATGTGGGCAGTGCATACTCCCTTGTGACTCAGAATGAGAATTTCACGTGTGATTCATGGGGAAAAATAATTGTTTTAGCAGATGCATTCCTTGCATATGGTTGGGGTTAATATTCACCTTATTTAAAATTGAAATTCAACTACTGTGTCAAGACAGTGGTTCTTTCCAACACAGACACTAAAGAAAAGAAAGAAATTGCTTTATTCACTAACATGACACAGTTACTCTCCTCCGCACAGAGTATTGATTGGTGTTCTGCAAAGGAGCCTGACGTGCTCCTGGTGTATGTTGTTTATTAGAAAAGATTTTCTGAGTAACGTGACAAAAATCTGGAGATAATATCCATCTAGGTTTATAAATCACGTCCTTGGATCTGTTGAACCACGAAACATACCAGGAGGTTGGTTGTGCATTAGTACTGACAGGCTCTGTTGCCTCAGATTGCCAGAGTTCAAATGGGGCCAGACTGGGAAATGGAATCCTGCCTCATGGACCAGTTCTGGTCTCGAGAGATGTATCAGGTAGTCCATATAATGACCCCAAACTGTTTACAACAAGGTCCCTCGGGTATTTAGGGAATGCCAGTGCCTAAGAACTTGCCTTCAGCAGAAGAACAAATATTGAGGAGAATCACATTAAATGTTCTCTGGTCATATTACAGAAATGTTCAGCAAAGATTAGGGAGGTTTCCATTCCAATTTTTCTGGGCTGTTTTGGCTGTGAGAATGGATGCCCAGAAATGTGATCTTCCTTGAGTGATCATGGTTTCCTAATACCATCTGACATTCCTTTTTATACTGTGGACATTTGCTTCTCAGCAAATGTATTGACACTCTTAGACAATCCAGATCTGCCGACACTGAGCGTTGAAACCGAATTGGCTGGTGCAAGCCAGAGGCAACATCAAACTCACTGTGTATGAAGAGCAGGCGGTGGGAAGGAGAGGAGCCTGTCACTGAGCACACCCAGAGGGAGGAGGAAGCCACTGTGTCTGCAGATGTGAGAGGAGGGATGTGCTCTCCTGAGGCTCTCAGGTGCTCCTGCAGTGCGATGGAAACCACCCACCATACCCATGTGCATGGCGGGGTTACTGTTCAAAAGCTTTCTTACTTGTGCTGCACGTAGGGGGGTTTAATATTTTAATTTACTGCTGATTTCTAGTATCTTGTAAGTGAATGTCACGTAGAAGAATAGCTGCTTGCTTGCATTTTTTACAGTTATTTTACAAATTATTTGTCTTTTTGAAATAGTTTCAATATAGTTACGTGTAGCAGCACTGTTAAGTACTGTATCTTGGTCATGGCTATTAGAAAATGTTTTTAGTAGTCTGAGGCTTTTAAATTCACTATAGTTTTATTCTTTCTTTGTTCCTGTAAAGAGTCCATTGTCATTTGACACTTGTACTTATTTGGTTAATTGCACCACTCAGTGTGTTTGCAGTTAGCTCAGTGTTTTGTTAAAAAATGTTGGAAATTTAGTTACAAGAGCATGGAGTTTGTATCCTCTCAACACTGGTGGTTCCACTTTGTGGTTCCTTTCTGTAGTAGTCTTGGGAAATCCCTGCATGTTAGTAACGGCAGCCGTTGCCTGGTTGAATTCCCAGTTTGGAATCTCAAATTACGTGATGAGTCTGAAAGTGAAATACAGTGAAAACAGTGAAAAATTGTTGAGAAATTTTTGAATTGGTTGGATAATAAACGGAACTGCTGGCTCTAAAACATGATATAGTTACTGACAAAACCAGCCCTGGTGCCAATAGCAATGAATTTAATCGAAGAACGAGAGCTTTTCAGAAGGCTTGAGGTTAATTTTAGGGAAAGTGAATTACAAGTGAACTCAAAATTAGTTTCTGCAAGAACAGGGTGATCCAGAACTGACCTTAGCAGTCAGTGCTGAAAGGTAAAAGGTGCATCTCAGTACAACAGTGGGCTGAAGTATTCCCTTCTGGGAAGGGTGTCAGCTGCTGGGACAACCTGGCTGTCTGCAGAGTTATTGTAATTTAGATTTAATCGGACAGGATTGAAGCCTGCTCACAGAGGAAATGATGAATTTCCAGCTCTATGGATTTCTGCCCTCTAATTGTGATAGTTTTTGTCATTTGAGTCTGACTACAACGTAAAGATACTGAATACTGTATGAATTTCCATTACTCAAATCTCAAGAATAAAGTAGGAGTTGGAAAGAAATGTCTGGGAGAGATTAACCTCCATCTTTTCTACAGAAGAGCTGGAGGCATCAAACCAGACTTGGGGCAGGTAAATGAGTAGCAAAACAGTGTGGTAGCATCAATATTTAGTTAAAGTATGGAAATCACTGTTAGATGGTGCCGTGGGTGCTAAAAGCTTATGTGGGCTTAAAGCAAGGCTTGAAAGACATGTGGAAGAGAAACCTGTAGGGAGTTACAAACCTATAGGGAGTTACAACATAACCACATCTGCCTCACAGAGTCCTCTAAGCTGAAAACAGTTGGAGGTTTGAGGACTATTATGAGAAAATGTCTTCTGCACTTGTTGGTCTCTTAAACTTGTTTAGGCTTCTGCCTGTTGGAATACTGAGATACTGAGAGAGATTAACGTTGGATCTGGCTCAGTAAGGGAGTTCTCATGAGCACGTGCTGATTGTGATCTCTTAAATCCCTGTTGGGATTTGAGAATGTTCTAGTCCTGTTGCCAGACAGAGCACGTATCCACCCCACTGGGATGGTCTCCTGCAAGCTGCCAATGCATGTTCTCTGCTGGACTACTGGATTTCAGTTTATGTGCATCCAAAAAGGCAATATGAAGAATTCCGGCCCTTACAATGATCCTCTTCCTTGGTGGGACACAGCAAGGCGAGTCTGTGGCACCAACTGTACCATTTGTTTATTCATTACTGGATCCAGCCCTGGGTCCCAACTTGCAAAGCCCCCTGTTGTAAAAGACTATAATGGATTGGGGTCAAGAACTTCATCTTCTTTCAGAAGCACCTGTACTATTTCCAGTCATCAACTGGAAGACCCCATGTTAACTGTCATGGGGTCGTCAGGAGGGGAAAGAGTGTTGGGAGTAGTGCAAGGAGGGGTCCAGAGCCTGGGAAACATGTTTGCACAGTGCTGCAACCATCATCTGCCCTGAACAATTGCATCTTTAACAAACTGTGTTCTCTTGTTTTCTTTGCTAGAAAATCTAAATGGGTGTTCTGGCCCAGAAGCCACAGATTAAATTTCAGAGGAAAACGGAGATTTGCCTGTCCTCACTGGACTGGTCCCAAGGTTTTTCTGTTTTATCACTGGGAAAGGCATTTTAGAAATGCCAGTACTGAGGGAGGGAGGGAGAGGAGGTTGCATTCATTTCTGGATATTATTTATTGGATTTTTGAAAACTGACCTGAGAAAAATGTTTATTTAAAATAGTTATTGCAAATTATATTGTTAGTGCTCTAGAACAAATGGTCAGTTAATAGTTATTTTGTTGGCAGAAGTAAAAAGCCTGGACCCCACACCTGTTCAGCTGTAACTGACAAACAAAACAATCGTTCAAGTAGAGTGAAAACAAACCAAATGCCCTTGAATTTTCAAAGAAAATAGAACTCCTCCGTGTAGCCCTAGGACAACATAGTCTGTTTGTGGGGAAGCATACTTAGTAGCGAGCTACAAATCTCTTTGCTGTGAGACTGAATGAATGTCATACATTTTGTTCTCTTTGTCTCAGTTGATAGTGTCTATAGTACTATTCAGAGAGAGAAAATTTGTGCCTGTCACTGTACCTGTCAGAAAGGAGCAATACCCTCTGGCAGCGACAGTCAACTCTGGGGAGTTTTATTAGTATAATGAATGAAAGCCCAGTAGCACGCCCTGTAACACTTCTAAACTTTAGATTTTAAAAGGAATCATTATTAACAGTGAAAAACAACTAGCAGCTTGTTTTATGTACACTTTGTTAAAAGCTCCACATATTTTTAAGAAGAGATTAATCTACAGTAATTTGTCATCAGGCTCTGAGTGAATGTGAGACGATCCATAGCATCGCAGAGGGTTCTGCAGGAAATCTGTGAGCATAATGCGATCCTGTGCTCGCGTTTGTGAGCCCCGAGTAGCTGCCAGCAGCTCTCGGAACTTCTGCTCCCGCACAGAGACACTTGGTGAGGCTGCAGCTGTGCATTGGTAATTGCACGGGATGCTTTCCTTGGCCACCATATATGTGGTGTGCACTAGTGGCTGTCCCTCCGTTTCTCTTCCGCTGATTCTTTTCTTCCTCTTAACTTTTGCTCCCAAAAGGTCAATCACATTTTATAGAAGGCCCTGGCTACCTTGCAGCATATCCTTTTTGGGCTCTAAGCACAAACACATTCAATAAACTGTGCGGGAAATGTTTCTCATTTGCTACTTCCAGTAAAAGGAAAACAAAATAGCAAAGATTGCTCTACATCTTTTCAAGGTCTTGAGATAATTAGTTTAATAAAAATTCACTTTTAAAAGGCATGATCCAAGCATGTTGCTATCTGAGGGAAGCTCCTGCTGACTGCCGTGATTCGGGCCCCATGGCTTCTCTGGGTTCCCTCTACTGTTTTATACAATGTTAATTTCTTAGTTATTTTCCAAATAGTACACAGAGCATATTCTGTCTTACAGTGGTGGGAGATTGCTTGAAAGAACAAATTCAGACGGTCAGATTGTTCTTTATTTGGTTTAAATCTTAAACATTGCATGGCTCTTGTGATTATCCCTCTCTGCTACAGGGCCAGTAGCACTCTGGATGCTCTCACATCCCCAGTTGCAGCAGTGGGACACCTTCCCTGGAAATGTGGGAGTGCTCCAGGAAGCTGATGAATCAATTGAGGGGTCACTCAGGAGATAAACATGCAGGGCCACACGCTGTGGTCTGTGCAGCTGAGATGTCAACACAAGTTCACAAACACTTATCTGGGAGGGATTCAAACTGATTCACTCTGAGTGGAGATTATAGTCATTAAGACAGCAAGTCCAATAAATTCCTTTACAATTCAGTGTAACACTATACGTGCATATTAGCATATTTAAAACATAATAATACTGCTTCTTTTGCTCCAGCACACTATTTCATTTGTTTGTATATATCTGTCCTTGCAAAGAATATGCATTTATAGCTCTTTTTTGCCTACTGCTCGTCCACGAACACTGAGCTGAACTTAAGTTTCCAGATATCCTGCAGCATGTGAACAGTCATCATAAACTTTGTATTTGAATAGCAGTAATGGGTACCAGTTACCACATTATTTCAAACAAGCACCACAATATGGCTCTCAATAATCTAATTAGAGAAAAATAGTTCTTCTTATATTGTTCAATTGCATAAATTCCACTCATTCTTTCCAGCAACACATCTCATGTCTAGTTACAGCAATGAGTACTCTCCCTTACATCAAAAAATTGCTAAGCAGTTTGTATATTTTCTTGTTGGATCGCCCAAGATGTGTCTCACCCTATCTCCTCTTCCTCGTGCTATAATTTAATTATACCAAACATCTCGTTATCACTCTAAAGGCACATTGGTGTGAGTGACTTGAGACATGGCAAACCAAGCTAGTTGGTAAGGCAGCATCTTCCTGGAAACAAAATGGCAAGACGTCAATGTCTGCAAGTAGTGTGAGAACTTTACATACCAAGTAACTACGTTGCAAAATTTCTCTCTACAGATTTTTAGTAACTTGATAAGGATTCTTTTCTCTTTTTTTTCCCTGCTGTCAGATCAGTAAATTAACTATAGTGTTTCTCCTAACTAGTTTTGTTGTTATTATTTGGACTCTTTTGGGTTTTATTTTCTCTACTGAGAGGCCACAATTCTGACTGAATACAGGTAGCTTAAAAACATTACCTTACTGGAGACATGTATGTAAGAAACACGCATTCTTCTCCCTTTTGTCTCAATACTCTTTTACTTCTACCTTATTTTCCTTGTCTTCTTCTTAGAACGCTCAGCCTGTTATAAAGAAAAATGCTAATGCTTTAAGGATACTGTCCCAAAAGCTGTTGAAATTCCTGCCTTTGCCAGAGAGAAATGAGCTTACTGGGGCAAAAATGGAAAGGTTACAGATTGCCATATTTACCCTTCTGCCAGGGTCTTACCCAGACGGTGTGTAGTTGTTAATACCAGGCCTTAAATATTGGTGAAAATGTCTTTATTCCAGCTCACAGTGTAATAAGAGAATTTATCCCTTCTGGGACATCTGAAATTTCTACTTTTCTGAGAACTACAGTTTTGCTAAATTTTGAGCAGTGTTATATCATTACTGAGCTGACCTGTAGATCTTGTATATAGTAACATGATTGGAGGATTCTGAATGCATAAGGGGAAGAGACGGAGTAGTCTCCATGAAGACAGTCTCTAGACTGAGTTAAAAAATTGAGAGGGTGGAAGTGATTGAGGATGTGTTTGAAAGAATGTAAAAGTTGAGCTGAGGAGAATTTTTTTGTGTGAATTTTCTTCCTCCTGAAGAGGAAGGCCATGGAGTAGTGAGTTTGTGGAGATTTTTTTTACTGTTGCTTTCTGGATAGCTTTCGTGGTGTCTTACTGTTGTGGCTTAGGTTCCTAAAAAGTAACACCAGTCCATCTCAGAAGTTAAAAGTAATACAGAAAGAATACACTAATAGCCAATACACATATTGAACTAAGAGTACACAGTGCAAAAAGCCCACAGAAGGAAATAAATAGAAGACAGATCTCCAAAGACACACTTTTTGCTTAGTCAAGTCTTGCCGATTGTGCTCACAAGCAGGGCCAAATGATGATGCTTCTCCATCTTGGAGCTCTCCCTTTCCTATCCCTGGAGCTTCATAAACTTTGGCTCTTTTTTTCCTTTTTTTTTTTGTAAATGTTTTCATCATTCCCTGTTTCTGTGCTTCATATCAGCAGATACCACATTTTGCTTTCTATTCTTGCCAGAATTCTCGCCCCTTTCCTTTATTACTGTTACCTGAGCTACTTTTGTTGTTCCCCTCTCTTAACTCCTCTCCACTGCCCCTCTTTTTTTTCCCAAAAATTCCTGACCAGAGGCTGAACATATTTTTCCTGTGTATTGGAGTCTTCCTCTTTTGTTCACTCTGTACATCAACTGTAAGTGATGGTGTCTCCACCTGCCCTTTGGAGTGAGTTTTTCAGTTTAGAGCACAATGCCTGGTGAAAGAGAAGCTGTTCTGTAACTTCGGGCAATCAAAAGACAGGGATGGGAGCATTCACTGTAGGAGAATTTACTTTTTTGACTTGAGAGAGAAATGCTGGGTCTGAAGAGAATCACTGTGGATCCAAACAGGTGAAACAGTAATTCTGCCTGTGTTTACATACACGCAAACAGTACCTGCTGGAGACACCAGTTCAATGCAGGGGGAAAGTTTTTATGTTTGCATTTATTTTTCTTCAGAACAGTTTCCCTGTGTACATCCAGCAACCCTTTAGGCCTGTACACATCGCTTGCATTGCATGCCTCCTCTCTGTGAAGACCTTGACAATGATTACATGGAAAAGTAGCTTAACTTTTCAGATGCATAATGATGCTCTTTATTGCCCACCCCTTAACTCTCCATAGTGGTCCTTTGGGCACTCCAGTGGTAACTTGTTCTTTTATGTGGTCTCTGGGACACTGTTTTCAGTGCAGTTTTCTGTATGGTGAGGTGATTACGCGGATGCCTCCACCCTGTCAGTGTTTGAGGCTGGGTTTGAGCAGCCTGGTCTGGTGGGAGGTGTCCCTGCCCATGGCAGGGAGGGCTGGGACTAGGTGATTTGTAAGGTCCATTGCAACCCTTTAACATTCTATTATTTTATGATCTTATTTCTTCCCTAAATCCTCAATAAAGCTGATGGACACTGTGACAGAGAGACCATCCTTAGCTGTGACCACAGGCTGCTACATCCTCTACTCTTAAATTCTGGAGCTAATAAGCAAGGCAGAGGAGAGCTATTCCCCTGACTGCCGCGTCTCCTAAGAGAGCCTTTCTGGGGTTTTGGTGCAGTTTTGGAGGAGATGGGACAGGAAAAGGTCCATATTTAAGTCCTAGTGAGTGGGAGGCTCTTCCCTTACGGTGGTGAAGGTATTGATAGACCCCTGTTCCCTGTCACTCTGCTCCACACTGTTGTCAATCGATAGGGCTCTTCAGCGGCGAGGCCGCCTGCTCCGCAGTCACACCGCGCGCTCCTAGATGAGCTTTGATGTCAGGTAATCATTGCTGTATATAGTAATAAATGATGTGTTTACATAACAGAATTCCCTTGGCCTTTGATATACTCAGACATGTTATCAAAGGGGTGCTCTGACATCTTGTACAATAGAAACAATAGGAAAGTGCAGAACTACAGAAACGGAGCATGAGCAAGCGGAGCCCAAATGGATGTTGCCATGCAATTATGTTATTTGCCCTTAAGGCAAGAATCACAGTTGAAGTAAGTTAATATCAGTACCCTTATGAAGTCCTCAAGGACTATTTCTGTGATGGACATGGCACTTATTTGAGAAATCACTGGAAGTCACTGTCATCATACCTGTTAATATGGATGGGGAGTTTGAATGGTAGTTCCACTTCAATTTTGGGAACAAATACATTAAGTTGCTTAATGTGATTTGTCTCAAGTTCCTTAATATAGGAAGTGTTTCAAAATGCTGACTTAATTTTCCCCTACAGGCTTCCTTCTCCATAAGGCTTTACCAGTCTCTCATATGATTTACTAAAATTTGCCTTTTTTTTTCTTTTCCTTGCTATGGTCTTACACTAGTCTAGGAGGACAAGTCTCCAAGGCCACCCTGGGGTCACCTGCCTAGATGAAAACAAGGGTGAGTTTTGTCTTGTTTCTCACCTTTTCTAAGGCTTTGGAAGGTCTTGTAGTCCCTTTTATTTATCCAGGCATGACATCAATGCAGGGAAATAGCCTGTGTGCTTCTATAAGCAGTACATATTCAAGGTTAATTTTCTGTAGGTATGCTGATGCTAATTAACACCAAGAATGATATTTTTCCAAGATGGAGATATTGCATCCCCCCCCTCCATGTCTGCTGATCCCTGTTTCCTGGCTGAGCCAGGGTTTTGACTCCTGCCCTGAGTTAAGGGCTCTGCTCCAGAGGTTCGGATCTGATTGCAAGAGCCCGGTGTGGTTGTCAGCCAGTTGTTAGAGAGCTTGTTTGATTCCTTCACCTGCAGCTGGATGGGCTTCGTTGTGCTTTCTGTGCAGCTCAGAGCAGCCTTTGGCCCTGCTGTCCCCAGGGCACCCAGTGATGTGCCAACGTACCTTCGGATCATGTCTTACAGAGCTCACGTCAGTCAGATGTTCTTCTCTGGGGTTCTGCTTCTTCCAACAGCCCTGTTATGGTGGTTTTTCCCAGTGTTCATGGAGGCAGATCCCTGCGAGCTCCAAACACAGTCTGTGTGCACGAGGAGCAGCAGAGGAGGGAAGTGATGAGAATTCTATGACGTTTCCGGTGCTTCAGGGCGAGTATCCAGAAATGAGGAAATAGGGCACAGTTGCAAGCCAGATTCCTGAACTCCCCCTCCAAGTTTTAGGAAAGGCAGGCTAATTTCATCAGTTGTGATGACGCACTGAGTGGTCTACATGATCTCCACTATAAAATACCTCAATCCATAACAACTTCCAAAGTTTCCCTTGTGTACACAAACAACAAACAGTCACATTTTCTTAGTTATTAACCATGCGTTGTATGAATTGCCTCCTTAGCACTCTCTCTAAGCCATGGTGAAAGGTTGCTTTGTGTCCAGAACCTCTTTTTTGTCTAACAAGACTACACACTGAGCCAGCTGTCTGTCTCATGCTTGCTTTTTTTTATTCTCTCTGTGTTTCCACAAACCTCGGGTTTTGAAAGAACTTTTTGGCATACTGAGTAGCACGCTGCTGTGATGAAAATCAAAAGTAAAAAAAAAAANTGCAACTTTAAAGCAGTGCAATTCACAGAGCAGGGAATCTTTCAGGGGAATTGGCTCCATGTGAATGTTGGAAGCCCAGTCAGTTTGAGAGCTACAAGTTTACCACTTTAATTCCTCTTGTAACATGGCTGATGACATCACTGAAAGTCAAGAAAAATACCTGAACATTAAAAAGCATTTTTGATCAAGATCTCCACCCTCCGTTTTTGAGGAAAATGTATTCAGAGGAATTTTTTTGTATGCTTCGGAATACCTGAGTAAATCAAGTTTAGCAGCAAAATTTCTTTAGAAAGATACAATAGAAGTGCATTTGTGTTTTGTGTTAAAATATTCTCAAATGTGAGATCAATAATAGTTAGATATGAAATAATTGTTTATCTTAGTCTAAACTGAGCAAAGAATGGCTAAAAATTAAAGGCAATAGAGTGTTTTAAAGGGAATATATATAATTGTGTATTTGTTTGATTGTTTTGTTAATATTTACAATGCAGCTACAGCCAAATACATTTCCCGTGCTGCCTTCATTGGTAAGTGAAAGGCCACAGAACAGCCACGTGATGCATCTAAAAATCTTGTAGACACTCTCTGGCTTTCAGGCCTTGTTTAATGTGAAGGTATTCTCTGTATAAAGCCATTAATTTTATTTCTACTGTCTATTGTGTTCTATAGATACGAACTTTGAAAAAGTAATGAAGTAAAATTTCTGGAGACAGATGGTAGCCTTGAGCAGTAACTTCACAGCACAACTTTAAACCCGTTGCAATTAGAGGGCTCTTACAGAACTTTTCTGCTCAGAGCAGAAGGTGGGAGGAACTTTCTCCAACAGTGAGATTTGCAATATTCCTGCCACATCTTCTCTTTGTGGCAATGAACTTCTTATTCGTTCCTAAGAGAGCGAGGAACTACCGTGTGGCAAAAATAATCAAGAAGTGTCAGATAAAAGTAGCATTCAAGTCTGCCTCCCAGCAGAAAAAATACTCAGCTGATGTGAAATGCACGCTCCTTGCCGGGAAGCAGCTCCCTCTCCACAACAAAGGCGCGGGAGCACCTTGGTGTTGCCTCTTCAAGCCTCGGGAACAAGTGCAAATATGGCAGCAATTGGAAAGCAAAGAGCAACAAGAGAGAACAAGATAAAGTACAAAAGTTCTTGGTAGCTCTCAGCAAGGCAGCTGGGTTAAACAATTAGTACTAATTGCCTTATGTCAAGCCTGCAGTTGCAGTAAACAAACACAATTCACAAAGAAACCAGCCTTAGCTTCTTCTGATTAAATAGTGTTGCATTTTTAAATGTGTTACCGATACATGCTGTGCCCTTAAGAAAATGACTACGCTGTCATAGGCACAGCAAAGACACTTGGAAATAAATTCAGCTGCAAGATAAGGAAAGTACATGATAAATTAAGCTCTGCGTATAAATTCTTAAGAGCCTCCATTTTAATGCTGGTCATTATTCAACAAATTTTTCTAAGAAAATGCCAAATAGGCAGGAACGAGTAATTAGGGGAGAAAAGTGAAACTGTCATCTTTAATGGGTTGCAGTGCTGCTTCACCTTATCATTCATAAAAGCAGACCTGGGGAGTGGGAGAGGGGAGAGGAGGCAAAGGGAGAGGGGGGAGAGGTCTCTGGGGCACGGCGGGTTGGCTCGTGCGAGGAGGGATGGAGGGGGACAGAGGGACGCAGGGTG
>VWZG01008225.1:623328-632981 GCA_013396735.1 Grallaria varia
TTTTTGGAAGATATGGGCTTTTTTGGGGGGAGGAATGTAATCCATAAAAGATGGAAATGTCCTCTTTTTGACTAAGGTACTGTAATTCTCACAACATGAAAAGTAGCTCAAAGAAAAATCTGACTGGCCCCCTATCCTTCTTCCTTGTTTCCTACAGAGCTGTATCCAAGACGTGCTTTCTAGGTGACTGCATACATCATGCAGTGCTCTAAGTGTGTCTTTACAAGTATCCTGAATGCTGCTTGAGTATGGAAATTACCGACAAAAGAAATTAAGAGCAGGAACCCCATGATTAAACTAATGCATTGATCAAGTCAATTCTTCTCTGTTTCACTGCCAACACAGCGCATATAAAAGCGTCATTAAAGAAACTTTGCTGTCTCTCCTACTAATGGTCTACAATTTGAGCGTGCCCCGGTGATTGACAGGCTGTGCCAGGGCTGCCTGTGTTGTCTGAAAAAGCCACATCGGATCAGCGGAAGCTTAAAGCAAAGCATAAATTATAGATATATGTCTGTTTCTTTGATGATGTGAGACTAGTAGGTGCATCCCACTTCCATCACACAAAGAACCACACTTTCATGCAGCTTTTTCACTTTGTCACATCACATTTGAAAAAACAACAGTGAAAACATAAATGTTCTATTTTTTTTAACAAACAGCCTGTTCAAAGCCAGTTTTGAAGTTCTTCACTTTCTGAATTAATTAAATATAAACTAAGTGTTAAATTGCAAAGTTCAGTGCAGCAAGGATTGTTGCTTATTTTCTGTATCTATTTGTCATTACTGTTAACTGCTATGCATGTTTCTGAACCAGAGCTACTGAACTGGAAGGCTCTTAGCATTTTGACCATTCAAAACAAAGGTGTTCAGAAGGCACTGAAAAGGGAGATTATTTTGCTTTGTAAATTTCATTGTGAAAAGCTGATTGAATTTTATTGCTTCTAAATTATAGAATCTTCGGTAATATTGCGACCATGAATTTGGGGCTCAGGATGCTGCTTATAATGATCAAGCATAAGTATGTATAATCTGTTTTTATAATAAAAGAGAGACAGATTGTCATTTTAATCCTACCCTTCAAACGTGAAGAATACTGCAGGCTTATTGTAATATTAGCAGATTAAATGCTACCTAGTTTGTTGGTGTTATTTCTACACCAGAGCAAAAATCTCTGTTATAGATTGATTCAAGAATTTGATGTTTGTGGCTAGTAGTCAGCCAAAAATAATAACTCAACAGCTTCAGCCGTATAATAATTACTCTAGAAATGCCTTCTACATTTCCAATTTCAACTAAATGCTTAAAATGTAATACTAGACAGATACAGGATAGATCCATTACATACTCTTAAGGTACTGCAGAAAAGAGACTTGATAGCACTTGACTGAAAAGGATTATATCTACTTTAGTGTGGCTTTTTGTTTTAAGTATTTAGTATTATAGAGTTTCTTTGTTGCCATTGAACTTGCTCTTCAGCTGTACTGTAATGTTTCCTTTTATGCTTTGCTGATGTCCAGTTTTATTTCATAGAAATAGTTTATTGAGTAAAGCATAATTGTACTTTGTAAAATACTCATCTTGTATCACTTCTTTTAGAGATCAGACATTTCCTTTTCCCATAAGGTCTAAAGATCTGTAAGTTGACATAATTCTGCACAAATCACTCTGGTAGTGTAACTTAGACTGTCCAAATTCCCCTTGGACTGTGGCCTCTGTAACGTGCCATCACTCACTTAACTTCACCTTATCTTTAAATAAGTTTAACCAGAAGGGACTTGTTCAACTCACCACCTCTTGAGTAATGTGAATTATTTATAGGATCTTCATATGTGTCCGTTAAGCTATATACACTAAGCCTAAGTGTAAGTGTTTATTCTGTTCATCCATAAGTGCGTTGCCCCAAGCTTTGAACTTGGGCTAACCACAATAAAAATATCTCTTTTTTTTTTTTTCTTTTTTGCTGTTTTTGGTGGACATTGACATCATTTTTTCATGTTGTACAATGGCAGCAGTGTTGTCGCAGGCAGGCACATTACCACGGGAATGCACAGAGAGACATTTCACGTGTTCAGCGTTGTTGTGTTGCTGCTTCCCAGACCACCTTCCCCTCGTGCTTTGCAGAGCTGAGTGTACAGGAAACCGTATCCCACCATGTCTTACAATATAAATATGCCACTGTAGTGGCTACTGTGGAAGTGAGGATTTTACAAGAGCCCTTTTTTATCAATCCACTACGTGGCTTGAGGAGTTATTAAGTGCTCTTTGTCTGTGGAGGAATGTTAAGCACCAAGAAATAAGAAATCTCTAAAGCAGTCCTGTTTGCTACTTAAAAGGATCTCAGCTCGCATGGAAATAAACTAAAACAACCCCCTCTGAAATGCAGCACTAACGTGGATTCTCAAAAATAACCCCAAAACCCTGAACAGTGCAAATTGCATTGAAGGGCCCGTGTGTTTCTACGTGATGCTGGAGAGCTGTGCCCGTGGTCTGTTCAGAGGTGATGGGTTTTGTGGAGGACAGCTACACCAGCACGAGTCTAAAATTCTTTAAAAGGGGTTGGAAACAAGAATTTTTCTAACTTACCCTAGTATACTTTGGGTTTTTTAATTACCTCTGATTTCCATTTGAAATTTGCCCAGAACAGCAGTGTTTACACATGTCCTGTTAGAAGTAATGCCAGAGGCACCTCAAAGGCAGGAGTCTTGTTCCATTCTTGCTTGGTGAATTTTCCTCCAACATGAGGTATTTGAACACCTCCATAGATCACAGGATGAACAGAGCCTACAGAATCAAACATTGTGCCTCTTTCAGCAGTGAGGGTGCTCAGGTTAGGACTTGCTTAATTTATGAGCTGTGAGGCAGCCATGAAACTGTGGGTAGGCACATTGTTAGACCAGATTTCATTCTTGAGCAGGGGAAAAAAATGGGAATTTTATTCTGGGTTGGACTTTGTTGTTTTTGTTGTTGTTTGGAGTTTTTCTTTCCAGAATCAAGAGAGGGTTTTTTTCCTCTTTGTTTTTGTTTGTTTGTTTTTTTAACCAAAACTATGTTTTGGTTTGGTTTGGTTTGGTTTGGTTTGGTTTGGTTTGGTTTGGTTTGGTTTGGTTTGTTTTGTTTTTCCCCCACTGAGGTTCTCACACACAGAGATCCCTTTCTCTAGAAAGCCTCTATCTTTGTGTACGGTGGGTTTCCTCCTTGGCAAAGCAGTTTCATACGTTTCATGGTTTCCTGCTCTTCTGGACTGGAACATGTTCTTGTGTGCTCAAAGAGCCTTTGGAGGATCTGCAAAAGACAAGGTGTTTCTTGCACTCTTTCTGAGGTCTATTTCTGACAGTCCCTTGAAACCAATTCAAACTCTCCCTAATTATAATAGGACAGGTTTGTGTCTGCTTCCAGTCAATAAAGCTTTGTTCTGCCTCAGGGGTTTTGCTTGTACCTGATTATATAATGGAGGATAGAGGAAGCAGGCAACAGTAATTTTAATCCCTGACTATCTTTCATTCAAACAGAAGGTGCAAAGAGATTGACTGAAAGGAAGAGATGTGGATATGGTAATACCAAAGGAAACATTCTACAGAGAGTTCTGCTGGGTGGGCCACTGAGCTCCCCCTCTGTTTTCCCTGTTCTGAATGTTTTGGGGGTTGATATTGGACTAAAGGCTGTGTTTGTTTTAAGTGGCAGCTCTCCTCTGTTCAGAAAGCTGGCGAGCCCTGCAGAGCCTCCAGCTGCTGGGCTGCAGCTCTGGGCAGGTGCTGCTCAGAGCACTGCAGGCCTGGTGGGAGAGAAAGAGCCCCAAACCCAAACCACTCCGTGCTGTATTGAAGCAAGCCTGGCTTTTGGGATCCCCATTTTTCACTTTATAGCTTTCTTGGAGCGTTTAGTGCTAGACTCGGAAGGCTGAGGATTCCCTCTGTCAAAGCAGTGTTGAAAAGCTGACACACAGAAAGTTTTAAACACAGCACGGTAATTTTTCTGTTGTTAACATGGATTGTATTTTAATTTTTTGATAGTATTTCTAAAAATAATGAAAATTATACTGTAACTTAGGAAACATACCAGATTTCTTTTTTTCTTGAAATCACTGTTCCAGAAGCCAATGAATTCAGAGAAGACACTTCTAGCTCTGCATCCTGTGATGAATGCTTGGTTATCCCATGGTCAGACCTGGGTGTAAAGATTCAAATAAGAACTGTAGGAAGGAGGAAGGAGCGCTACAATAAGATATTGGGGGTTATATTTTTTGTTGTGCAGCTCCAAAAGGAAGGACTATGTGTTGCTTTCAGAGAAATTAATTTCTCAGGGTACTGCACACGCAAATTGAGAACAACAGATCAGCCTCACGGTGCTCCCCAGGACTCAGTTCTGCAACCCACAGCTTGGAGTCAAGAGTGGGAAACCAGGAGCAATAAAGGAGCAAATGCATTCTCCTTGCTTCTGGTATCTGGGTCACCCTAATTGATCCCAGCAGGATTCCTGCTTGCTGGACTACCTCAGTCAACCCCCCTCCATCCTCACCTGGGGGAACTTGTCGCTTTTCCCAGCAGCAGAGGCAATACCTTTGGGGAAGGAAAGGTTTCCTCCGTTACCCCAGGGAAGGTTTTTACCTTCCTCACTTCCATTTACGTTGCTGGGCAGTCAACACCACAAACAAATGACAGAACAACACTTACATCCCCAACCCACCCTATGCTTGCTCGGACTCACAGAAAGGAAGTTGTGCACTCCACAGCTGCAGGAGATATTTGAAATAGCTATAGATTTACTTTGTGTTCTTGATGTTTCATGCACTTAGAAGTCTTTAATCAGTCTTTCTGAAAAAATTGGGTCGCTGTAGGAATAACTACCATGCCTTTAAAACATGTACAGTTTCTTAAAGTATGGACCACTGAACTTACTGAACCTTTGCTGAACACACATAAAAAAGTCGTTCTCAACCTGTATAGTAAATGTTAAGGTTAGAAAATTTTTGTACAGTTGTTGCTGTAGGACTTGCCTGTGAGAGATGTTCTGTGTTTCCAGGTGCAAAAAATCCTAAAGCCATTTAATTACTATCTTTTGCTGCATTTTAGCCAAGTCTCTAAAGCCAAGAAGCATTAAAATGTCTTGAAGAAAGATCATGTGAGTACAATTTTTGCTGTCAGGTCTGAATATTTAAGGAAAATTCCATTGAGTTGTATCTAAACTTGTAGGTGCTTACAGACTTTTCCAAACATTTCTATTGCTTTGAAATGTTTTGTGATGTTATGATAATAATCATTGTGTTTGGTGGCTCCGAATGATCATGAAAGATTGATTTATTTATTTTCCACAACTATACCTTTTTGCTGTATTTTCACATTTGTATTAGTCTTACAAGAGCTTTTACATCTGTGTATATACCTGGATGACGTGATGGTGATATCCTCTTTAGGTGAAAAGGAGTAACTGTGGAAACCAGTAACTCTCTTAACTTTTGGTTTTCCTCTCAGACTAATTTGAAAATGGCCAAAAGCGATTTAGAACCTGAAAAAGATTTGGTGCTCTATATGTGAGCCTGATTTCTTTCTTCATCTATTGCATCTACTCCTGAAATATCAGAACGCAAATGCATTAACATTCATTACATCTGCTGAGGTCAGAGCATTTAAATAATTCCAAATTAAGGATAGTGAGTTATCATGTCTTTAGAGGACCTCAAAGGCTGACATGTTCAACTGTCATGGTGTAACACCATTCTACAGGCTGAAAATAATATTGAAAATACTGAAAGTTTAAATACTGAAAACTAAGGTCTGTAGTGGGGCTTTGCTGACTATTGCCGTGCTCTGTTGTTCGTCCTCTTTTTCTTTTCATCAGCAGGGCTGTGTCAGGTGCTCGCTTTTCTCCAGGGCTCTGGAGCTGCTCCAGCAGGCTGTGCAGTCACAGGGAGCTGCTGGGCATTGCCGGTGGCATCCAGGAGCAGAGGGCAGGGATGGGGGTGGCACAGCAGCCACGCTGGATGGACCCTCCGTGCCACCAGCACCTGCAGCCAGGGAGCTGCTTCCTCTGGCTGCCTTGGCACTGCCGGCACCTGCCAGTTGAATGCCTGCCTGTAGAATGTTGGGGGGGGCACCTTCTGCTTCCCAGAGCTGCCCAGCTCCCGTGGCAGTCACCTTAGGGGCAATAAAATCCTCATATTGCTCTCAGCAGCTACAGAGCTTAGGGTTTGTCAGAAGGAGGGAGGTGGCTGTGTTTTTGTTGTTTCTGCCTCCGGTTAAGCGTTGACATTCTTTGTGTGGATAAGCTTTAACTTCTTTGTGGGTTTGAAGGTTATTTAAGTATAGTGAGCTCGGTTTCATGCTACTGCGGTTCAGGCAGCAGTCCTGTTGAGAAGATGAAAGGCAGAACCGATCAGCTTGTGAGTCACTGTGGCTTTTACACAGCAACGTGACCACCTTGTGCTTCAGCCGGGCTGACACTCAAAGCCAGTAACAGCTTCCAGAGGAGATGCCCGGTGGACACCTACCCCGAGCATGGAACAGCAGTGGCACTCACTGAGGCTGCTGCTTCTTACAGAGCCTCTGAGAGGCTACTGCAAGCTCCCAGTTCCATATCTGGGGCATCAATCCCCCAGAAAACAGGGCATCCTGATGGGCATTAGCTGGACAGTGTCGTGCAGGACAGATTTGTTAGAAGTACGATTTGAGATGCGGTGGGTAATTCTATGAAATGAAGAAAAGGCTTGGTGGTAAGCTTAGCTAGTCATTGGTGGAATAAGGAGACACTTTCCTCTGCATTTTAATTTGAATAGCAAAAGTAAAGCACAGCAATGAGAGACAACTATGTATGAAATCAACACTTAAGAGGTAGTATCAAAACCAGAAAATACAAGGTTGACTTGAGACTTCAGTAGCAGATCTGCGTTATTCCATTAAGTTACTTAGCTGGCTGAGTTTGTTTATCTTATTAAATTGCATGTGTGCAGGTCATTAATGAGGGGCAGTATGGAAGGTGGTCTGTTCTAATGTATGGCCTTAGAACCCATTTATAGCTATAAAACCTCTATAGCCCAGTGAGAAAAAGGGATTGGTTTAAAGCACGTAAGAGAAGTGATAGCCCTGTGTCCCCCACAGAACATCGAGCTGTCCTTGCTTGCTTTCTTCTGATGTCCACCCATGGAGAGATCTTCGAAGCTCTTCATGCAAGTCCTGTCCATGCTAATGCTGGGAGTAGGTGCCAACCTGCAAATACTGTACAAACATTGCTCGCCCCACTTCATTTTATTTTCATTCTTTGAAGGCAACGTATAGCAATTCTTATAGGAAAATACTGTATTTTACTCCAGACTTAACTTTCTAAAGGGTTTTTCAATACCCTTTCTTTTCAATCTATGTTTAAAATATCCTGTCTAGAAATTATCTGGTGCTGCTGGTATTTCATTCTCCTGAACTATTGTTTTCATTTTGAAAGTCTTCTTTTCGTTTCCTCTGAAATAAGACCTAGACTAAATACCAAAACTCTTTCACAGCATATTATGGCTGAGTGCACTAAAATATAAAAACCTTGATTTAAGGTTTTTTGTATTCAAAGATCATAGGCAAGTGTTCATTTGAAGGTTCAATGGCATTTTGAAATGAGAACATCGTATATAAAGATGTCAGAGATGGAGCCTCCCACAGTGAGGCTGAAAGAAGAAGAACAGAATGAATAGAAGAGTTTCCAGTTTCCAAAGAATTTTAACATCTCATTACTTGAGATTACTCTACATATAATTTTTCAATATTTTGTAAGATAGACTTTGAATGTATTGGTTAAAATTACTTCATGCATGGCATCAATTTAGTCTTATTCATTATCTCCCTTAAATAAAATCTTAAAAATAGCTGGCTTCAGTGAGTGAGCAGTTTTCTGATAGGTGCAGGTTCTTCAACATTTCCAAGATGGACTTGTAAATGAAAACAGACTAAGAGAGAACAGTCAGCCCCTTAGCATTTCCTGAGCAGCCTGATATTATACAAGTTCCAGGAGCTATAATTTTTACTAAATTTTATCGCATTTTGTGCTATATTTTATTGCATCCCAGATTTTCATAATCATATATTCAAAGCTTTTTCTACCTAAGTGATGCTTTCTTAATCTAATGACAATGATTGTGATATTATCATTTGATCTGTATAGTCAGTACTTTGATTGGTGTTTGTATGTCTTCAGTGATCTCAGAAGTGTGATGGAACTGTGTTTGCCTGAGCTGGGACTGGATTTTGAGCACAAGTGGAGGTATCTCTGTATTTGGTTTGGCAGCAATCTTGAGCTATACCCAACAGTGAAACTGAGGTCACAGTGACCTCATCAGCCACAGCTTGTCTTAAAATTTGTGTCCATTTCTATTTCTCACTTCTGTGACGCAGCTGTAAGCACGAGACATCACATGAATGCCTGACTGTGTATTTTCTTGAATATCTCAAGTTTTTAAGAATATCCCATTAAAACATGTACCATATGCTCTCTATCTTTGTACCAGGGGTTTAAAACTGTAATACTTGTGACCTTTAAAAGTAGAAAGCAACTTCCATGTCTTTTCTAGATATCTAAATTCGGTAAATATTACTCAAATATGTAAAATCTTGGAGCTGATTATCATATAATCTCATACCCAAACCACCTTCTGAAAATACGAAATAAATAACTACATGCATTTTTTTAAGACAAATACATCCATCATTTACTGTGTAACCCTTCTTGTATTTGAAAGAGCTTATAAAATAATTAGTCAAACCTTTTGCATGCCTCCCTTCTGAAAGTGAAATGAAATATTCCCATTGATTTACATCACTGTTTCTATTTCTTATGCTGTTTGGGGTTGTTTCCTAATGCTTGAGAGAAACTCTCCGTTCTAGATACGTCTGAATGTCACTCCATAGCTGTTGCAAGACAGTCCTTGGAGCTGAATGGAGAAGCAGAAAGGAGGAAGGTGGTCTTAGAAGAGAGAGCTGCCTTCCATTTTCCTCCATGTCTGCTGGGGAAAACAGAGATGACACCCTGTGAGGGACACCAGGAAGAGTCTTCTTCTGTGAAGCACTGGAAGTAGCTCCCTGGAAAGCCATTGTTGTGTCTCATCCCAAAGGGATTTTAAGAACAGGTTCAACAATGTCTTCCTTGGTGAGGAGCAGAGGTGAGATCCTCCCACTGTGCAGGTGGGTGGCTAGAGAGGAGGTCCTCGGGAACTGTGCTCCTTTTGACACAGGGAGACATTTGGTGTCTGGGAACACGTGAGAGGGTTTGAGAGTTGATGATGATCTGTCAGTTCAGAAGTACGTGGGAAGCCTTGCTCTGCATGATCCTTCCAGCTCACCATTTCTGCCCCGCTTTGCTGCCTGCCTTCCTGGTGGCTTCAGACAGAGCTGATTTCCAGTGGCACCAGTGCAAGGCACCGGCCGTGCCCGTCCTGAGCTCTTTGCTCCTTCCCTTTCCTCTCACAGAGAGGACTCACGTTCTCGGGGCAAGCAGGGGTTGGGTGGAGAGACTCTCTGCTTTCTCTGGCACAAGGTGAGCGACCAAGAGAGGACCTTTCCTTCCAGCTCAGTGGGGACCAGCCCAGCATGTGACAGGCTCCTGAGGAAAGCTCCCTGGTCGGGGCTGTCCCCTGCCTTGGGATTGGGAGGAGCACGGCAGGGCCAGCAGGCAGGGCAGGGC
>VWZG01008225.1:633010-672508 GCA_013396735.1 Grallaria varia
TAGGGCTCGGCTGGGCAGGGCAGGGCAGGGCAGAGCAGGGCAATCCCCTCCAGCACGCCCTGCCTGCCTTGCCTGCCTGCCAGGTGGGGATGGCCGTGCCCTGCAGGAGAAGGACCAGTGCGGGACCCCGTGGTCAGTGGCACACCAGACCAGGGGCAAGACAGGAGGCAACAGGAGTTTGCCATTTAAGAGAAAATTCGGTGGAATAGTCTGACAGAGAAAGAAATAAAATAATCAGATGCAAAGTAGAAATGCAATCTGAAAAAGTGGGAATGGACTGAAATTGCTAGTGAGTAGTTTAGTGTCAGAGCAGCCCACAAAAAGCTCCCGCCTTGGCACCTGAAGGCTGAGACAGTCACTACAACAGTGCAAACCTCATGAAAAATAGGCAGCCTTTCCAGTCTGGTAATATTTCAAAACCTTCTCCTCCCTTGTACAGTACTTTATCCCTCCTCCTCTTCTACCAGCTCTGAACAGAGTTTTGCTTGTTATCATAGGCAGCATTGCCAGATCTTACAATTTTATCATGGACTTTGAGGTATTTGATGCTTTATTTAAACCCTCAGCTCCTGCAAATGCAAAAAGAATTTTTTTTTTTAAAGGTAAAACAAAAGTTTCTAGGTCTCATGATTATGTAGGAAGCTTGAAAGCATGATCCCAAAAATATACCTTAAGACTTAATCCCTCAACATACAGAAGTCATCATGTGAATATAAAGAAGCCAAGTGTGCTGGGGATTTCAATTTCTTGTTTCTTGGATTTTTTTCTGATCTCATAGATATTATGCCTTTTTTCAGGATTTTGGGAAATCCTGTTGATGATCTGTCGAAGTTTGGAGCAGTGCATATAGTAAATGGAGGTTATAATGTTTCTACTACAGCTTCAAGCCCTTGTGAAAGAAGAGGACAGGGACTTCTCCTTGGAAAGTTGTGATAAGACATTTGGCATCTCCTGGCTAATGCTCTCAGGTGTATCAAGCAAAAGAACAAACAAAAAAGAAACCAGAAAAGAAACTAAAAGCCATACAGAAAATAATTTTTAAAACTTGCCATTTGCTTTAGATGCCTGTGGTATGTTACACTTAGGCCACTTGGTAGAATCTCTTGTATTTAGCAGAAACTTTACAAAAAGCTTCTTTGTTGTTTTAAAATCTTTGCATTGTTTGATAAGTGGAAAACATGGAGATTTTTGCAGAAGTGTGAAAATGAGTAACATAATCATTTGCTGTGATTGAATTTTCATATTGATTCTGACAACAAATCACTTGCCTTTATTATCTTTTTCTTCTCCAGCTTGCCTTTGTGAACTGGCCCGTTTTTACAGCTCTGTTGCTGTGTTTGTAGAGGACAGGAACAGAACCCAGATTTTCAGATTTCCTTTAAGCAAGTTACTTTTCTAGCCCTTTTCCTCTTGAAGATACCTAACGTGAGGGGTACTCATGAGCACCACGAACTGACCAATATAACCAAGGTAATGCCGTTCATTGTTGTGAAAACACCCCTTAAATATCCCAGATAGCTCACACACTGCACACACACTGCAAACCACCCTGTGACTGGTTAATGTGAATAACACACAACTCTATTGGTGTCCAATAAAGTCCTTGTGATCTCTGTGGCTGATGTTTTTCAATCTTCTGCTGCAGCTTCTCTAAGTTTACATTCTTCTCCCTGTTCTCCACTGAGGCTTCTTAAAAGTAACTTTTCACTGCAGTCTTAAAGGCCTCACAGCATGACTGCACCCACAGTTCTAGGGTCACTCATATGTCCATTGTCTGCAAGAGATTTCCCAACAGATAACTTTGAAAATCCTTACTAAAACTAACTGAGAAGGTTGAAAGCTTGCCTCGGATTTTTTCCCCCCCACCCTAAAGCTTATTCAGGAGCCTCCCAGGACTGGGCTTTGGGCTCTGTGGCTGCTCACATCGAAGGTCAATCCTCGGGGGTGCTGAGCAGCTCCATCTCCACTCCTGGCTCCTCGCTGGCGGTGGCTTCCAGTGGCCCCTGCAGGGCTCAGGACCCGGCAGCTCTTTGCAGCTCCCGACAGGCGTTTGCTGGGGGCTGATCCACTGTTGTCCTTCCCTTTCCCTGCAGCAGGATGTCTCCAGGAGCCTGGCTCGGGTGCCATGGCTCAGACCTTCTGCCTCTTGCTGAAGGTCCTTCCCGTGCAGCTGAAGGTTGGGATTCAGGACCATGCACAGTCACGGCGCCCAGCTCTGTTCGCAGGCTCGGCTTGAAGTTCGCTCGCTTGGGCAGGGATGGATTTTGGGGAACCTTCAGCCTGAATTGTGTCCCACTTTGGTGTCTCCTCTGCAGCAGTAAACACAGTCTCACATGGCGTGGTTGACAGTGTGATCCAGCACCCCTCCCCTCTCCTGTCCTTGTCACAATCACCTCTCCGAATGCTTTATTCATTACATTTTCATTGTCTTAAATTTATGCACTGAGGAAAGTGGGCTCCCAACATTATGAATGTTGCTTTCTGTCTCCTTAGCATGTCATTTTACTGCCACAGGCAGAACTTTCCTCTCTCCCTCAGATGTTTTCTGCTGAGGAGCTTGATTCCAGTTTCTGTTTTTTGATCCACATCCAAATAGTCTCCTTTTTATATCCCCTTCTTTTAGTGAAATCTATAAAAAAAGTTGCTAAAGCAAAAGATCAAATGTTGTAACAAATACAGCCATGACAGCCCTGTGATAGCTGGTTCTGGTCACACACTGGTGTAAGCTGACAATATCAATACCTGGCAAAATCAATAATTACCCAAATTTATGTCAAACCAACTGGAGAAGCAACATGCCACTTGTTACATAGAATTGTTACATGCCACTTGCATTAAAAAAAAAAAAATTATCTGATCAATAATAATATAATGGGCTTATATGATTATTTTGGTGAATGTAACTCAAAGTTTTCTAAGTTGAATTATTAACTCTGTTTTACAGATGAAGACATAAAGGTGAAATGAGCTGCTCAGGTTCGTGCTGCAGGTAAGTAGTACAGCTCAGAACAGTCCCGTGAACTGTTTAGAGAACTCTTTTGGCTGCCTTATTATTTACCTTAGAAGGCTTCAAATATTAAAATGAAAGAGAAGGGGACATGAGAGGAAATTAAACCATATAAAGACAACTAGTCAGCCAACTCTTCCTTCTCAAAAACACAAAATAAAAGTTTCATTCAATCCCAACAAACCCAGATGTCCCCAATTAAGAGCAAAAGTAGGAACAGACAACTGAGGCCTTTTGTTGTTGTTTTTAAAAGTGGCTTTTCTATTGAAGCCATATCCATACATGTGATGGAGATCAGACTAATAATACACATTTCCAAATTCGAGTCTTTCTTTGTGATAACGCTCTGTTCTGTTTGCCAAACAAAAGCTTAAATACAAATAAAAATCAGAATACCAAATGACAAATTCCAGCACTAAGAAATTGAATAAACCAGCAAATCATCACCCACATCCCAATTTCTAATAACGGTCCTTTACATAAAGAAATAAATAAGCTAAGAAGTATTTCCACTCACTTCCAATGATACTTGACATTCCAGTGTTTTACTCTTTTCAAAGTACTAAGAGATTTTTTTTTTTTGTGCAAAATGTTCATATGGCTATTTCATTTCCCTCCTTGCAAATCTCTCCAAGTGCTCTTCTGCCTGACCTGGAAATCCACTATGCACAGGGCTTTCCTGGCGTTCTCTGGCAGGACCTGGGGCTGAATGCAGAAAGCACCTTAAACTGTGGCAGTGCTGGCTCTTGCTGTGCACAGTTTGTAGGTTGGGGCTCTGGAGTGGAGGTTGAACTTTGCTGTAGACGTGTGGTCTCCATGAACAGCTCATGGGCAGAGAAGGTGCTTGCTGGGAGCTGCAGAACCCCCCCGGCTGCACAGAGTCACCCGGAGGGAGCTGAGCTGGGGGGTGTGTGGTGGTGACCCTGCCAGGCTGGTCATGCGAAGGAAAACACGTGGGCTGCTCTTGGACACTGTGGTAGGTTTAAATGTCAGGCTTTGGCTGGGTTTGTTGTTTTTTGGGCCTTCCTGGGAAACGAGACAGGTGACACACATTGACAAATCAGAGGCACTCCCTCCTGTCTCACCTCACCTGGGATATGAGGGTGAGGGAGGAAGAGCTGGCTCACTCTGTCTTGGGACCCTTCCTTGGGTCAGTCTCTCTGGTGCAGTCTCTCCTCCTGTGGCCAGGTCAGTCTCTCGTTGGGCAGGTGGTGGGGAGAAGGATCACAGCTCGGGGCTGGACACTTCACTATTTGGGTAATGCAGTGCCTTGTCTGTTTTCCTTGGGTGTATAAATATATAGTACCTGTATAGTACCATTGGAGTTACCCCTCTTCCTCTGTACTTGCCTGGTATTCGTGTAGTGTGCATATAGTACTAAGTTCCCTTTTCCTCCTCTGCAAATATATATATATATCTGTTCCCCTCACAGTCTGAAGCTTTTAAGTTTTCTCTCCTTCCCCTCGGCTTTTTTGCCGTTTTTCTCCCCTTTTGGGGGTGGTTTTGGGGGTGAGGCCTGTGCTGGTGCTGGGAAGCTCTGCCTGGTGTGGCTTTGGTTTGGTTTTGCCCAGGGTCAAACTTCCCCAGACACGTTATTTTTCTCTCTGAATTTGTCCCACTGCGCTGCAGGACCACAACGCTGGGGCAAGGGAGAGCAAGTGTCTGTTCACAGCAACAGCCTCCAGCTCAGTCTAGGGAGACCCTCACGCCTCAAACCCCTCCTGCTCTCACAGCCAGGGAGGCCCATTAGGGTCAGTCTGACCTTGGGGAAGGGCCACTCGTTCCTGGCACTCAGACACGAGGAAACAAACACACACACAGAGCACGTGTGTGGTCATGGGTGGCGTTAAACATCCAGTCACAGCTTCTTCCCCTGGGCTGGGGTCACGGAAATGTTCACTCGGGCTCTTCCCTCCTTTCCAAATGTAGACCTGGCACTGATTGTAGATGGCTTTGCACCAGAACCACGTGGAACTCGTGGGTTGGAGTCCAGGGGAAACGTGGGAGGTTCTCGTGGAGATTTTAAGTTCGCTTGAATTTGAAACTCAGGATGAAACTCGGGGTGGGAGAGAGTGAACACACGTGGATCCACAGGAAAGAGTGTGTTCAAACCAACCCCCATGAAATGCAGCTGCCAATGGCTTTAGAAGAAATCTTCATTCCAAAAAATGAAAACAAATCAAAACACATTCCTCTCTCCTAAAAGTCTGACTCTTAATGCTACCAAATATCCCTCTTTTCACTCTGGGCAATGCCATTTGTTTGAACAAAAATAAAATAAAAAGGAAGTGCATAATGTATTGCCCAACGTCCCTATAGCAGCTCTAAAAGCAGAGGAAAAGTATGTTTTAATTAATTTATAAACAAAAGATTATTTCCTGCACTGCCAGCAAAAATCCTGTTTGCCGACAAGGTTCTGGCTTCAAACATTATCAGCAACTGGCAGGATGAGTCCTTTTATGTAAATGAATTCATTATTATTAATTTCTGCTGGTGCTGAACGATTTATGAACTGCTTTTCGAATATGGAAAAGTGGTTCATGAATCAGAGGGGGAAAAATGTTCAAAAAGTCCTGGGTCGATAAATAACAGTAGTCATTCATGAATCCCGCCCATGGTGTCTTTTATCTTCAGTAGGGAGAAGATCAAAATGATAAAATAGTAATGTGCCAACAAAAAAGGATTGAATGGGCAGAGACTAGTAACATTGTCCTCTTCGAGCCTTAATGGGCAGGGATGAATGGTGACAGACTATCCTTCACTAGCAGGCAGCTCTGCACTGTCGTTCTCCCAAGGTGAAAATGTGCTTTATTTTTATGCCACGCAGAGCCAGAACCAGAGGGAGCTGCTGAGCAGAGCCCCTCTGGCCCCCCTGCCTCACAAACACACACGGGCTGTGGCCAAGGGACAGTGCTTTGCCATCACAGCTGCTTTTCAAGGAATACAAGCCTGTCATGCACGGGCATTGGGATTGCAATCCTCCCCAGGAACCATTGGAATTGCAATCCTCCCCAGGAACCATTGGAATTGCAATCCTCCCCAGGAACCATTGGAGTTGCAATCCTCCCCAGGAACCATTGGGATTGCAATCCTCCCCAGGAACCACTGGAATTGCAATCCTCCCCAGGAACCACTGGAATTGCAATCCTCCCCAGGAACCATTGGAGTTGCAATCCTCCCCAGGAACCATTGGAGTTGCAATCCTCCCCAGGAACCATTGGGATTGCAATCCTCCCCAGGAACCACTGGAGTTGCAATCCTCCCCAGGAACCATTGGAGTTGCAATCCTCCCCAGGAACCATTGGGATTGCAATCCTCCCCAGGAACCTCGTGCTTCCCCCGTGTCTCTTCCACCTCATCCCTGCCAGTCCTCCTGGAACTGGCATGGTACCCAGTTCTTCTCTACCAGGGAATGCGGCACCAATCGCATTTTTAAAGGCTCTTGTTTGATGAACAGGCATGAAACAGACTTGATTGAAGGTGAGAAATCTGGCGGCTGTTCAGCTCAGCCCTGCACTCCCCCCAGCAGAGCAGAGCCTTCAGGGCAGTGCAGTGTGTACAACAATTTACATTGGCCTTGCTTAATGAAGACATGGGGTATTTGGAGGAACCAGGGTGAAACTCTAAATACTGCATGGACCAGGAGTGAATTGTGGTCTTAGAAGTACTATTTTCTGCCTTAGGAATTTCTGTGATGTGCAAGCGGTCACAAAGATGCGCGCCCAATTTATCCCCAATATAATTTCATTTGAATCACAAAGCTGTGCCCAGAATTAGTTTAGCCCATTGTTATTTCAATGCTAAATACGGGGCAACTCTATAAAGTGGGGAGGGTCATAAAAAACCTGTTCTCTAACTAGTGTTTCTTTCTACAGTTTTGATATGCAAAGAAACTACAACTGCATATTGTGAGTGTTTGCTCTTAAATGGCTTTGCTCCTCTAAGAACTTCAGAGTCTTTTCAGCTGTTAGTCACAATGTGCTGTGAGGCATGAGGGATTCCATTAGCACAAAAGTGGAGGAAAATGAAGGAAAAGTTACATGCACAAGGTCTCGAAAAGATTTTGGCAGACTCAGTAGTCAGTGTAGAGCAACTGATGACTTTTCCTATAGAACAGATACTCTAAAGAGTCTTCCAGCAGAAGAAAATGAAATGACTGATTTATAGCTGGGTTTTAGCCTTATTCTTATGTATAATTCAAACTCCTATTTTGTCCATTTTCTTTATTTCAGATTGCCACAGGACAAAATCCTGTGCTTCTGAGCTCAGCAATGAAGTTTTAATCACCCCAACATACATCTTTCCACAATATATATTTTTCTGTCTACCAAAGACATAATGGCTGCTCCTTTTATGGGAAACCAGGATTTAATCCAGTAAGTCTGTGAGAATCAATATTCTTGTGAAATGACACCATGTTGAAGTTATTTTATGTTATGTTGATGGTTAGCTAATTTTGTAATGGAGACATTTCTTCTAGAAGCAGACATAGTATAATTTAGTGGTAAAAACGTCAATCACAAGGGGTTGAACACTTATGTCAGGGCAGAAAGAGGGCAGATTTATTGATGGAAATGTATCTATATACTCTTTGTGGCACTTTGACCTGAAATATCCATTTTGGTTATAATTTTGTTTTGTGAAAATGACATCAACTGCAATCGCTAATGTAAAAATGACACTGGAATGCTTTGTTCCAGAGGCCTGATTTAAAAGTCTTGCTGCTGTTTGTATTAGTAACAGCTTCTCACTAGCAAGGAATTAGGGTACTCCTTTAACTGCTCATTTTCTCTGTAGGATTTAGTTAGAGATGACAATATCAGAAAGAAAAGTATTCCTTTTTTTTATACTGTTTAATATTGTTTACATGATAAATATATAGCACGTTTCATAATGACATTGAGGGAACCAAAAGGAGGAGACACGCGGCTCTGGCTGGTACTATGTGTGGATATATTACTGTGTGGCTTTGCTTCCTAGTGCTGGTTCACCACCCACCCAAAGCCATAAAAAATAACAATAGGAATAGGAAGGAGAGGATGGAATAAAATAAGGACAGAGGTTGAGGAAAAATAAGTGGCAAGGGAGGAGACAAAGGAAAAGCACAGTGCAAAATACAGGGATCGTAGGAATGTCTTGTTTGTGACTTCAGCTTTTATTTTACACAATCCTTGTCAATTGAACAGACTCTAATATTATTACTCCAGATTTAACGTGGTGTAACTAAAACCAGAATCTGGCCAACCCTCAGCCTAAATAGGAATAAAACATTAGGGAAAACATGAATTTTACACAGAAACTGTGCTATAATGTGAAATACTGGCTATTGTGTATTTTCTGCTGTACTTTCCTTCCCCCAAAAAGTGCCTTTTACCAAATAATATCGAGACACCCAAAACAGTAAAGGCTGAGTCTCTGGGCTAGTCCTGAGAAATCTGCACTTTAAAGTAATTCTAACACAATGGAAATTTTAGTTTAGAATGAATGAGATTGGAATGTTCTCCCAGCTAGCACACAATCTATTCAAGCTTTCCCATCTTCTCCCCTTCCGTTTACACCCCTTGCAGGACTATCATGCACAGCCAACAGCTCACTTTTCTCTAACAATCACATTTTTTTCACTGAGATGTACAAAACTCATAATCTGCTTTGTAAATCTTAATTCTTGGCTCCTTTTCAGGCAAACGAAATGACAGAATCGGAGACTATCCAATGTCCTGCTATGGTGAGTCATAATGATTTTATCACTTAAATATAGAAACAGTTTAGAGTCTGGGTAGATCACAGCTTTCCAGCAGAACTGAAGGTGGGGATTTGTCCTGTATTTTAAGGCTGTGATCCCCAAAGATGTTTCTTTTGAGTGGTGTTCTAGGCTTTCTATACACTTGATTGATTTGAAACACTTCTCAAAAAATTAAAGGCTGCTCATTGGAGAATGTGGAGCACTGCTGGTAACATCCCTGCCAGAATAAATCAGAAGGTACTAATACAGCAGCCTCTTTGTTTGCACACTGTCAAGCCCAGCTAGAACAGCTTGTTCACAGGTTGCCTGCCATGCAGTGCCACGTGGACTGGGAGGAGGTCGCTCAGGAAAGCATCCCATCCTCCCAAAAGTTAGGACTGCTCATTAAGAGCAGCCCTGGTGTGGTCACTGATCTACACGCTGAGGAAGAGTCAAAACAAGACTGAAATCAGGCTCACCTTCACATTTTGCCAATGAGATCATGGGTAGTTAGTACCTGCTGCAGAGAAATTCTGATTGGCAGGAAGATTAGAACAAATTCATTATTGAAACAAGAAAAACGTAGCTAATGTTTTGGTTGTTTGACTCTGTTTGAAAGCAGAATTTTTTTTGTTTTTTTCTTAACCCTAGACATTTTACTTCTGCCCATTTGCATAGGTAATATTGCTATCGTATTTATTCACACTGCTCATAAAAGAGCACATCACAAAAGTGCCTGAAAAACTCCAATGAGAAGGGACCCATCAAGTTTAAATGGAGGTTTATATTGCAGCATTATGAGACAGAGGCTTGCACATTTGCAGCTCCCATGGCAGAAAGTGAAACTCTGAACAATTAAAGCAGCACAGACATCCTGCCCTGAAGGACTGTAAGCATTTAAAAAAGCAGCCATGACCTCTCTTTACTGGGCCTGTTTTGTTTTTAATTTACAGTCTTTGTTAGCCAAGAATATCTTGGCTGGATCTTAGTCAAAGTGATGGATATACAAGCATTTTGATCTACAATTTGGGGCACTTCAAAGTATTCTTTACTTTATGATCATTTGTAATGAAGGTCAGAGCTCTGGTGGTAATTTAGATACCACCTACACATATTTATAATATAAAAATTGCTTTGCAGTAGCATGCATACTGTCCTTTCTATTTTTGCTCATGGTAAGATTGGAGTTGCAAATGCTCAGGTTCTCAAAAAGTTACTCCTACGAGTACGTGTAAGCAGCTCCATATCTGAGTTTCTCCTGTACAATGACCCACAATGGCACACAAAAATGGAGCATATATAGGACAGAAAGAAATGGTTTGTTTTCATTGGGTTTATTGAAATATGAGATTACTAGTCTTCTAAGGTGGAAAAAAGCGCCATAAAACCTTTAAAGAGGGGCTTTTGTTCTTTTTGTCTTTTGTTTTTCTTGATTTTCCATATACTTTGCTCACGCACCAGGACATAAGCAGTTTCAGAAGTGTTACCCTTTTCAAGTACAGGGACCCTCTTTCATGCCAGCAGGATCTTGCAAGACAGAAAGGTGTGACTGCAGTTTAAATGCCATCATCTCAGGTTCTAGACCCATTTCTTCCTAGAGATGATGTCTTTCTAGATATTTTATCTTTCTACATCTTTCTCTTTAGATTTATCCTTGCTAGGACGAACCTTCTGATTCTTGTGCTTTATTTCTACAGTCTGGCCTTTTGACAAGCACAGCTCAGACGTTCATTTGAACCCCAGCACTGAGTCCCAGCTTCTCCAGCCTCGGCAGGCACATTCCTTGTCCGTTCACTCTGACTCTGCTGCAGGGATGCATTTGCAAAGTGGGTGTTGGATCATGTCCCTCTTCCACCACGAACCCTTTCATCAGGTCTTCCTTTTCTCTTGCAGCTGGAAGTATCCTGTGGGTGTTTTAAGATCCACACAGGCCCTTCCTGGACCGTTTGCCCCTGTCAAGTCCACGAGGTACTGACACATCAACGTGCTCTTTGCTGTATTAGCAATGGGCTAAACTATTCACAGTGGATTTCATCCCCAGTGTCTTCAATTTTGAACTGTACTCATTTTGTTCTCTTCTGCGGGGGTCCACTCCTATAAAAACCTGCCAAGCTCCCACACTTGCCCTTCTTCACATCCTCCCTTAAAACTCTCCTCTGCTGTGACACCTTAAAAAAAATGATGGTGGTTAAGCTGCTGATGTGCTGTGACTGCATAGTGATCATAATTATCTCCCAGTTACCTTGTCATTTCTGCCCCTCTCCCCATCTGTTTGCTGTCACTTGTCTTTTGCTCAGATCAAAGGCTCTTTGGGCTGCAGACCCTGCCTGCATCTCCCGTGCATTTGGAGACTGTCCTGCACCAATAACCTCGGGTTCCAGGCACTACTGCAGTGCATGTAAATAAAAATCACCCTTTCTAAAGTAAAATCCTCTGCATTTCTGCCTGCATTAATTAGAGCCACATCCTGTAATCCATTTTTTCAGGCTAAACAATTGACTTCAATGGGAGTTGAGCCAGGGGCAGGAGTTGGCCTATAGTCTTTAGTCAAAACAAGCAACATAACATATTATTAATCACCTTAAATAGAGACTATCACATTCAGTGATGCAATCCCACCTGTGGATAAAATAAATACCTTTTCAGAAACCTTAGGAATTCTCTCATTTACACTAGGCCAGGCTACTCTTAAGAAAACCATTGTTCTGCCAGGGATAACAAGATTGCAGTGACTCCCTGGTCACAGTTCCTTCATGTTGATTGCTTGGAGGTTGGCCAAAGGGTGGTGGATACCCAGCAGAGTCTGTTCTATGCCACCCTGTCTTTGCCCAGGGGGTTTAGAGGTGCTCCTTCCTTCCCAGTCAGAGTTTTTATCTCCCACTGGGGCAGCACAAAGCCATCTTCTGGGGGCTGTAGTATTGAATTTTATTGAGAATTTTGTTAATATCCTCAAATTTATCCATACTGCAACCACAGCCCTAAAGCTGCCAGTTCCCCAAAGCCTTGGGGACAGGGTCAGTTTGGGCAGGAGTGAAGCTGGAGCTGTTGGTGGGTCCCACGCAGTAGGTGCTGGTGGGAGGTGGTTCCGTGGGCGCCGTGTCCTGTCCTGCTCCCAAGGAAGGACAGCTGTGTGCTTCCTCCCCTGCAACTCGGAGAGCTGCAAAGGAGAGGCCAGCCAAAGCCAGGAGTGAAGCCTGCCAGATCCCAGGAGCTGTTGTGCAACTGGGGACAAGCCAGAAATCTGTGGAAGCCCCCTATGAATGCCATGGCTGGGTTGCATTGGCTTCCCCCACACCCTGCCCTTTCCTTCCCAGGTGAACCTTGTCTTGCATGTACAAGACAGACTGCAAAAAGCACATACACCACTTTTTTTCAGACTTATAATGTTTGTTTTACAGGCTTTCTGCCTGAAAGTATATTTTTCTCGTCTTCTCTTGCATATTTTGGGGCTTCCTAAGTTGCTGATGTGGTAAAGTGAGACAAGCCTTAACATACTCACTAAATCCAGTCTGTATATACTTATTTTCTACTCAAATTGATTGTTATTTTAACAAAGTGCTAGCCTTAAATAAATGTTCCTAGGTCAGGTTGCTTTCCACTTTCTGCCAATGTTTGGGTCTTTAGATGCTGGGCTGTAAATGAACCATGCAGATAAGACCTACTGTTAAACATCTCGGACTTCTTTATAAAGGGAAAAATGCAGGGAGGGCGAGAATCTCTTTGTTTCAGACCATCAGACAGTTATTGACTGTCCAGCACTGGGAGGGAACCTTCTGCAGCAGTTTCTGTTTGCCATCATCAGCCACAAGGTGCTGAGTTAGAAGCACAGTTGGTCCTGCTCTGATTCAAACCCCCTGTTTCCACTGGCATAAGGAAAGTGCCTGTAGCAAAATCGCTCCGGTGGAACAAAGCATATGGATGGGAACAGAGGCAAAGTCCAGGCTCCTCTGTAGCCTTTTGTCTTTCCAGAAAAGGGAGTTATGGTTTGTGGCTTTGGTTTTCAACTCTGCACTGAATTCAGTTTTCATAGTATTCTCAGTAATGTCCCTCTATATACAAATATTTTAGGGCTTCTTCAGTCAATTCTTACTGTGTTATTGGGGAGAAATTTATCTAAATGTTTTGAGTGGAATACCATGGTGTATCTGAAAACTTCCTGTTCTTTCCTATCTGAGAAAAACATGCAGTACTGAGTAGATAAAGCAAAACTTCATATTTATTTTAGATAATTTAGTCTCTAATTATACAAAAGTGATGTGAGAGAGATACACAGAATCTGACCCAGAATTATGACTAGAAAATAATAATATTATCCTAATTAAAAACCATACAAGAATTTGTTATCCAGCCTCAAATCCCTGACAGACTTGTATGCTCAAATAATCGCAGCATTTGCAGGCTAAAGATTTAGTAAAAGTTTCACGGAAAAAAAATCCCTAATGAATTCTCAGTGTTTTTTAATATTGTGCCTCTTCTACAACAATGATGGCTTTTGGGGACTCTTGCTCACTTATGGGACATGTGGGTCATTGGAAAGCTTGAATATTCATTATGAGATGAGCTGGAACTGGATGTGCAATATGTTTGGTTGAAAACTAAATTTTATGTAAATTCTACAGTGATGTTTTCTGGCTCAGTTAGAATCCATTCTACTGTTTATCTTTATACTAATAATGGTCTCTTGGGCTTCTTTTTAAGCCTCTCTGTATACTTTTTTTTTTCTTTTAAAATGAAAGATGAAGATCCAAAGAAATCAATTTTTAAAGATGGAAGTAGAAACCCTAGGTAAAAGGAATTAGCAATGCAATCTATGCATATATTATGTGGAAATCTACTGCAAAATTGCGGCTTGGAGTTTTATTCCTAGGACATTAACCACTTCACGTTTCAACAATATTGCTGCTCTGGTCCCCCCGTTTTTCTAAACCCCTTTGGATTTGCTTTTTATATCTACTTCTGGATATTTTTGTAATATTTATTAAAATATTCCTTCTCCAGAATGGTGAACCCTGTTCTCTGGAAGAAATAAAATCTGTGGCATAGCTCTGAAATGAGAATTAACCTTGATTACTACAGTAATTTACTAATCAAAACTGGAGACCTGCTAATCAAGCCTGAATTACCAGCTGCTTGATTTTTATAGTGACATAACCAAAACTGAACATTTGGTAAACAAGAGTCTTATTTATGGGGGGTGGGGGGTGGATGGAAATTGGCATATGGCCATATTCATCTTAATATATTTATCACTACATTGTTGAGATTTCCTTATCCGCTGATGTAGGCACAATTCCAGCCTTACCCCGGGAAGAGGAGCACTGAATTTTAGATTGCTCTGGATTTGGAGTCAGAGCAGACTATTTCATATTTTAAGGGGTTTTCTCATGTACCTGTTGGTTTTGGACCCAGCGAGGAGAACGCCTAATATTTCACAACAGCCTCGTGTTTGTTGCAGAGCTGGTTGGAAAGCACCTTGGAATAAAGAGGGCAGGAAACTGGAAGCAGAAAGGAGGGGAATGGAGATGAGCCAGGGAGCAGAGAGCTGGGAAAATGGCAAAGAGCATCCCTGGTGAGCCCGGGGCCGGGGGACAGCAGGAGGGGAATGGAGAGGCAGGACAGAGGGAGAGCACCCAGGGAAAGGGGACAGTGAATCCCACAAGAGCCTGATGGAGGAAGCCACCGACCACCCCTGGGACCAGGGGCATGCCTTGTCCACGTGGACAGTGTGCCAATTACTGCAGCCTAACTGGTGGCTCTGGGAATTTTTTTTAAAGTAGTTGTCTGCTTTCCACAAGTGCAACTAATTTCATGTTTTTAATAATTTTTTTTTCCATTCTGATTTCTGTTCATTTTTTTCAGCTCCCAGATGGCATCCTGTATCCACTGACACAGAAAATAATTTCCCAGTATTTTCTTTAATGAATGACCTCTTATGAACGAGCAGGAAAACCCCATATTGTACAATTCTTCCATAGAATAACTGATCATTAATATAAATGGAGAGCAGGCCCCAAAATGGAAATATTCTTTTGTTGTTTGGGCTGAGTAGGGGATTTTATTAAGGTAGCTTGTGTGGGGTTTTTTTAAATGTCTTGCTCACATGATATTGTCATGTGTAATTGTGCTGTTAAAAAGGTAAAGAACGTGAACACAAAAAGATTATTTCTAGAATAATGTTTACAGCATGAAATTCTCAGCTAGCCAGGCTCTTTCCCATTCTCTGCATGTTACTTTGGACCTAATCCCTCATTCTCTCAATTCTTAGCATAGAAAATATACACTAAAGCTCACGCTGCTTCCATTTTCCCCCCTATCTTATCTCACAAACCTGAAATGCTGTTTTTCTCTTTAAGTCTTGGATGTAGTCGTGCCTAACAGGAATGAAGGAGCACAGGGATGAATTAGAATGCATGGATGGTTTATAGCCCATTTAAACCTTGAAGAACACGCGCCTGTGGTGACTGTGTGCTCAGAGGCCACAGCCCTGCAAGGGCAGCCCAGAGCAGAGCAGCCACCTGCCTGCTGGGGTCCAGGGGCAGCCTCCACAGGCGTTCAGGCATCAGGAAAAGGGCAGCAAAGACGAGATAAACCAGAGGGCTATTCCCAACTCTGCGCACTCCTGGCAGGAGGGGCATCCATGGGGGCAAAGAGGCCAGACTTTAGGGATGGATCCTGTAAGTGCACTCAGCAGGCAATGACTTGGAACATTGGGAAGGCCAAGGAAAGAAGAGTGAAATAAGTGGCTTAGGGTTAAGCAGAGAGAGATATTTGCCCAGGCAACTGGAACAGGGCTCTCCTCCACTCCGCTTCCCATCTCTGCTTCTCCCTAAAGCCACATCTGTGCCTCCAGAAACTTTCCTCAGTATTGCCTTACATATTTAGGATGACCATTACCCAGCATCAAGACTTCAGAAGCCCAACACATCCACCTGGAAGTTTGGATCACTTCAGACTGCACTGGAAGGTACCAGGAGCTCCACAGAGAGAAGGAGCATGTGAAGTCACTGAGGAAGGAATCCTTGCAAGACGGGAGTGATGGCTCTGGAGGAAGTCCAGAGAAGAAGCAGAAACAAGAGAAGCAGTGGCAGAAAAAGTGGGAAGAGGGAGCAAAAATGGTAAAGTGACACCATAATGCTGTGCTGTCTCTAAAGTGAGGAGGGAAAATTACGAAAGCATTCATTTATTCATTTTCAGCCAAAGAAAGAAACTAGGGCATAAAGAGAGGGGAGGGGGGGAGAGGAAAAGAACAGTAAGTAGAACATGTGAAGGAAAAGGGCAGCAAAGAAAGAGGAAATTGAGAGGAGAAACAAGTGCTGGAAGTAAAGGAGTGGATGGTGGGGGAGGAGGCAGCACAAAGAGGTCCAACACACAGGGCTTTTAGGTAAGTGAATTTTATTTGTATATGTCATTTCCTACTTTTTATTGCATTTCTCTGGCAACCATCCCACAGTTCCATAACCTGTGGGTGGGTGGGAGGAGGTGGCTAAGAGGGCAAAATGGTAGTTTTTGGCAGAATATTGACATGACTCGAGTCAGGTCATTACTTGCGGTTGTCGTTAGACAAATAGTGAAACTGGGTTAATGGGGCAGGTGTTTATGAACCCTACGGGCTCATCTTTCAAGCCCAGACTCACAGAGACAGGGAGGGGTCCGGATGATTCAGGGCAGTGAAGGCAGTGGTGAGCAGTCATTTCAGTGCTGCAGGGGCTACGGGGGCCTAGTTCACATTTCCAGGATGCTTCTCAACTGTCAGATGTGCTTCAGCCTCCCACCAGACTGTGGAAGGTGGACACTGCATTTCTGTGTTGTTAACTGCCTTTTTCTGTAACCACAGGTTGGAAATCATTTTTTTTTTTTGCAGTGCAAAATGAGATCCTGATGCACAACTCTATGGCAAAATAGGACTTTCATGGAAAATGTTCTGAAATCCATCTTTTCTGGATACCTCTGTTTCTTTTTGCCCTTTGTTTGACTCTTTACGGGCTTTTTTTTCTAATTATCCTGGATGGAAAATGGAAACATTTCTAAAACATACGGTGTCAAAATGAGCTGGGTTTTGGAAGACTTTAGAACACACTCAGTATCTGCCATCCTGAGTCAGACAAAATGTCTGTGTAGACCAGTGTTTTCCCTCTGAGAGTGAGAGGAGCAAATGTCGAGGGAACAAGTGTATGAACGCTGATATATGGCTCATACAGAGCAATCCTTCTTGCCCTGTGTGCTCCTGCCCTCTGAGGATCAGTGTCAGAGACGTTGTGATTTGGAGGCTGGATCTTGATCATCATGTTTAGTAGCTGGTGATGGATTTCGTTTGCATGATTTCATGTAATCCCTTTTATGGTCCATTTACACTTTTGACCTCCACGCCATCCTGTGGCCATGAGTTCTGTAATTTCATTATGCACTGTGAGGATAAAATACTTCTTTTGTTTGTTTTAAGACTGATGCCTAGTCATTTAATTGGGGCTCCTAGTCCTTGTATTTGTGGGAACTGTTGAATAATGGCTCTATATGTTAGAAATTAGGTTTTTGAAACAGAAAATCTCTCTTGCAATTTTAAAGCCTTGTGATTAGGTAAGCTCCTCCTCCTCCTCCTCCTCTTCCTCCTCCTCCTCCTCCTCCTCCTCCTCTTGTGAATCCTTCCATGAGAAAAGGAAAAATTTTCAACTCCAACCGCAGCCTGATGAAATTAGAATTGATTAACTTAAAAGTAGGTTTATAGTGTTCATACTGCACAGATAAGTAGCCTTAGACTTATTTTATGTGTCCTATGTGGTTCACATCTTATGTCACATCCCGGTGCTCTTATCAGTTCCATAGGACATGAAATAGTCCCTTTGTAGTGCCATGATCTGTGGCACGAGTGTGAAGTCATTAGTGTAATAATGAGAGAGTATGTTCCTTGAGTGCCCTGCAACAGCAAGAAGGGCAAAGGCCTGGAAAGTCAATTAAAAAACCAGAAGTAGACTTTGAACAAGTCACCTGAGCGTGGCCAGACAGCAACGTAGGGTGGGGTGGACCAGGCTGTGAACTCCCAGCTTCTCAGAAACATTGATGATTTCCACATTCACCTGCCCACTCCCTGGTCTCTGATGTGCATGGGACTGTTTCTTTTCCACCTGTGGCTCAGCTGTCTTGTGTTTGAGGCTGCCTGGGAGCCTGTGCTGGGTGCTTGCTGTGGAGCAGCCGTTGTGCTGTGCTCTGCACCCTGCTGTGGCCAGAGCTCCTTGGCTTGTTCTTGCTCATCTGCTCCGATGGTTCCTTGGCCTCTGGTCCCTGCCCCGGCCAAGAAGGAGCCGTGACTGTATGGGCTTGTCTGGCCCAGCAGCAGGAGAGGTGGGGCTGAAGGAGCTGGAGGAGCATCCTGGGGAGGACCTGTGCTTCTCCCCAGCCTCCCGGATTTCACCCCGTGCGGGGCAGGAGTGGGGAAGAGGCCCCATGTGTTGCCATCTCCTTAGGGCTGGGAGATGCCCAGCGTCCCCTCTGCAGCATCTTCCACTCCCGCGTCACTGGGGACCGTTCCGGTCAGGTTGCTCCAGAGAGAGACAAAGAACAGATTCCAGGGTAGAAACAAAACTGCCCCAGAAAGGCACCGTGTGTGGCAGTGTTTGGAGCAGTGCTGAGAGGTTAAGCAAAGAGTTTGACCTGAACCCAAGAATCGAATTTAACGTCAGAGAAGTTGATGCAACAAAAGGTGTGGCGGAACAAAGGCTGTCGGGGGGGGTCTTGTCTGTATTCAGGTATGACAGGCAACATTCAGCACTTAAAAAGAGTCAACAGTGTAATGGTTTTCACTGAATTGTATGAAGAAACAGGATAACGTTAACAAATATCACAAAACGTGCCACAAATCAATTGTATTGAAAATATATTAGGTTTCTTTAAAAGAAAAGATCAGAAAAGGAAGCAGCACAAGCAGGAGGAGAGACAGCACACAAAGATTTACTTCTGAGTGCTACAAAATATTGAACTAAAAATAACATTAAAGATGAAATTTGCAATGAATCTCAAGCTGCTAAATTCCCAAAGGCTGGGTCTGCCAAAGGCTCTGTTGGTTTCCTCTGTTCTTTTCTGTCTTTATTTAAATATTTTATACAGTTGTCTATGTTCATGTGTAGCGCGAACTGTCATTTATATTTCAGTCCACTCTAAAATGGATCTTAGACTATCTCAAGCTGTGCACTGCAGCGAGTAGTTTTGAACTGAGAGGTAAGTTGAAGCAGTAGGGACAAATGAAGACTGATATTTAATGTAGTTTTTGTGTACTCATATTTTGCTGTCATGTTTTTTGCCTTAAAACTGATTTGTAATTTTCTGTGTTTTGTGACATTATGATAAGATGTGATGCGAGTGTGGTTTCCATTTAGCAAATACATTGATGTGTCTTTGAGTTAGGGTGGCTGAGTTCTGAATTCTGACCTTAGGCTTTAATGTTTAGCAATAACAACATGCAAGTTTAGAGCTGCAGTCTTAAATGCTCCTCCCTGTGCTTTGGACTTGCCAAGGTAAACTTTTTAAAACGAGACAGTCTTAAGCTGATTTTATATTCCCTTCACTGATAGGCTTTCAGGGTGCTCAATATCCTCACAACCCCATTGTCTCTGGAATACAGGGCTCACCTTACCCAGCTCTGCTCACCGTGGAGCCGAACCCATCACCTTGGGAGGGATTCTCCCACCCTTCTGGTGCTGGGGGAGGAGAGAGAGACCTGTTGTGTCCTCTCTGAAGACAGATTGCAGCAGTGGTGGTGCCTGGGCACAGGGAAAGCTTCCTAATTGCTCCCTGCAGGGTGGGAGACACCCGAGCTGGGGCTGGGGGGGACACAGAGACAGAGCCCCCAGCCCAGCACTGTCAGCAGGGCTGGTTGATGGTGGGGATGAGTCCCCATCCCAAAAGGAGAAAGAATTCCCCCAAGGAATGGTGCTGCTGCTGTATGCTGACCCTAAGTCAGTCCCGTTGCTCATACACTGTGCTGTCTGTTGGGTTAAGTAAGAAAGGTTAAGATGTATTAAGGTGGGATTCTGGTGGGAGTCTGCATTGTTTTTACACCAGCATGAGAAGGAGCAAAATTAGTCGTGCTGGACTCCATTTCATCAATTCTTTTAAAAGAAAGAATTCTTAAGAAATTATGTTGCTTTCTTGCTTCTGAACGGTAAGTCATACAGAATCAAAAATTTAAATAATGGCTATTAGATTAGGACATCTAAGAAGCTTTTGCTACTTGGGAGCTTTGACTATTAAAAATTGATAAATTGCCACTGAAATACAAGCAGCTCTGCAATATGATAGATCAAAGTTCATTTTTTCCCCTAATGCAGAGTTAAAATGAGCAGGCTTACTTTTTGCTCATCTTCTTTGCTGATCAAAAACATTCCTTTCTTTTTATTTGAGTGATCAATTTACTACAAGAGCCCAGTGTGTATGTTGTGACTGTAGTAAAATTCTTACTCACAAACCTTGGAGTAGTAATACAGCATCTTAATGCATCTCATCACTGCAGTCCAAAGTGTATGGTATGTCTCCTCCACATAATATGGGTGTAATGGTAATTAATTATAGTTCATGAAGTGATATTTCTTAAAATATTTTGACCACATCATTAAAAAGCTAACTCTTCTAAGTAGTGCTTCTACACCAAGTTAGCAGAAAGACTTCAGCATCTTGTGTTTTGGTGGACTGTATTCCATAGAAAGGAGTAGGATGACTGAAATGTAAACCTTGGAAAGACTTTACTCGGGGCTTTTTAAAAATCTATTAATTGTGTCAGTGCAGCTATATGAGGTTTTTCTTTTTTTGTGTGAGTATTAAATATCTATTATTATTTTTGAAGCATTTATAAATCCACTCTGGGGTAATCTCTGTTTTTTAAAACCTTATAAATTAAGTAACACTAAACTACGTAATGAACATGCAGCATTAAACACTTTTAAGGGCAGCAAATATGATGATATCCTTCAGAAAATATTTCTAACGTGTGATTTCCAACCCACTAGCTTACTTGTAAATTGTGTAAAAGCTGCAGTTGATAACAAGGTCTTGTGTATCTGGATCTTTGGGTAAACAGTGTCTGCCAGTATAGCTGGGGGAGACAGACATTTCCATTTTTAAGATGGTTTCTGTAAAGCAAATCCCTCTGTGGGTGCCCACAGCCTGGCAGCTGAGCTGAGGCTGGCACAGAGTGCCCACACTGCCAGGCACTGCCCCCACTGGGGACAGGGACAGGGACAGCCCTGCCTGCGGCCCCACGGAGCACCCAGGCACGGAATTCAGCTCCAAGAGACAGGTTACACATGCACGTTGCTCAAAGGTGCAGCATCAAAAACATGCATCCCAGAAGGAGATATATATAGATATAAATACATATATAAAATGCATGAAAATCTATTTTAGGGGAAATCATTTACAGATAGCGAGATAGGTAAAGATGGAAGTCTTTTATTTCAGTTCAAGGAATACTTGTATTTACAATATTTCATTTCACATTAGTCCTTCTACCACAGTCTGTATCTGGCCATGAAATTTTCCTCTGTGTAGTGTTATTCTTTGGAAGGTGGAGATTTACCATCTCTGAGCCTAATTTGGCTCAGTTCGGCGCTGATGACAGAAATCCCAACTGTGCTCTCAGAGGGCATGATTGGACCAGCTAACATTTGTTTCAGCCTTGGAGAAGGACATATTGCTGATTTTATATATGAAGTGTGCCAAAACAAGATTAAGAGACTTTAGGAACGTTGCATGGTAAGTCCACTGCACGTAGTCATGGAACTAAGAATTCCTTCCTTCCTGATGCTCACTGCCTTGTTTTATACTGTGCTTTTGGTAATGTGCCTGCATTCCCACAGCAATATTCTTCTGGCACATGATAATGCAATAGTTCTGAAATATGCTTTTCATGTGATGTGTGAAAACATAAAATCTATAGATGTGCAGTGTACATGGATAAAAGAATTCCTATTACAATATGTAGCTACAAGCATAATAAATGGAAATTGATGAAAAGGGAATCTTTCTACTGCTGGGATTTTAAAGAATTAGACAAATGTGTGTAGTTCAAATAAGGCAGAATTTCTGCTCCTTGTCACAGGAAGAGCGATAGAAATGGATCAGAAGAGAAAATCAGCTGCTGCTTGGTAAGTACCCTGTGATTTTTCTTGACTGCTGCCATTTGGGCCCTCCCAAGGCCAGTCCTTGCTGTGCAGACCAGGGCTGCTGACCTCCTTCATGTTCTGCTGTCATTGGAAAGACAGTCTTTCCTAGAAAAACTAGAACTATAGCAATGCAGGACTATCTCTTCAGAAATATGTTTATTAATTCAGTTGCATTTAAAGGAGGAGCTAAACTTAATTCTTGGTCCAGACTTTTCATCTTGAAGGCAGAAGAGAATCCTTGAGAAGTGACGTTGAATGCTATTTTTCTCTTATTTTTATAGGCAGTCGTTGCATAGTACAATATTAGGTGAAGCAAGTCTTTGATCTAAATATTTATGCTAAGTGGTTTTCAGTTCCTCTTCTTACTGTTGTTGTTTAATAGTAGTAGTAATAGTAATAGCCTAAGTAGGAATATTGCTGGAAGTCCCTGTGTGAGGCTCTGCCCAAGGAGCTCCTTGGGGATAGCATTTGGGAGATGATGTCCTATCCAAGTGGAACCAGCAGGGCACAGGAACTACGTCCCATACGACGAATAACAAAAGAAAGGGTAGTTTACATTCTTTGATACATTTCTGCTCGATTAACCCCCAGTGGGATTTTACCCCTCCAGTCACATTTTTTTTGTTCCTCTAATCTTCTTTTGTATTTGCTCACTGACCCCGAGCATGTATTTGACTTGTGACCCTATTTCTGTTAATAAAATACAGGCCATCTGAGCAGCATTCACACCACTCGGCTGCAAGGTGATGATTTCCTCATTGTGAAGGCTCCGAGCTGGCAACTCGCACTGCAAGGCTGGTGGTTGGGTGGGCTGCAGACAACCAGTGGAGGCAACGGGAGCACAGTCTGAACGGAGATTTCCAAACTGAGCTACAGATAATAAACTCCCTCAAAATACGTAATTCTGTCCGTAGGAGAATTGTATATCGCCGTATGTATTGTTCAGCTATTAATTAGTTGATAATGTTTAGGGGATTATGGCATGACAAAAAACAATTACAGCTATAATGTGGAAATTTTCACTGTCTGTATGGGTGGTAGCTTATAAAATCAAAATTATCCTATTTCCATTTTGGGTTATCAATTATAATTATATGCCTCATGAAAAAAAATACATCAGTGCTCAGTGGTAATAATTTCAGTATGTGTTGAGGCTAAATTAACACTTGAAAGCATAGGTGAGCTCTTTCTGAGCAAAGTAACATTTGTTTTTAAAGCACTAGCAGAAATGTAGGGTGTTTTTTTTTTAAGAAGAGGCATAGTAATGAACTTATTCGTACTTTCACCAAATCCTTAAACCATGAATCTTATGAAAAACACTGTTAATTGTGTGTTACATGAAAAAATCATGCCAAAGCCATTTATCAGGTATGTAATCTGTGTCTCCGCTTTGTGACAGGAAACCATTATTTCCACTGAAAAAACAAATCCGTTAAATTTGAGCTATTAGATTACGGCAGGGTTAAGGCTGCTTCTGTGCTGTAGAGTCACATCAGGGTCACAGCCCAGTTCTAGAGATGTACTGCAAGAGCTTCATATCTGATTAAGACAAAAAACTGATAAAAATGTAATGCAGACTAACAATATGGAATTATCTGATGCAGTTTGGGGGGATAGGGGCAGGGGGTATAACATCATTCAGTTTATTTGCATATGTTTGTTCTTTCTACTGAAATCAATCTCTTTGAAGGAAGCAAGAAAACTTTAGAAAAAGAAAATATTATTAATGCTGGTAAGAGAACACAGAAGAAAATCTTTAGTAAACATTTCTTTTCCAGTGTTGATTATCATTCTGCCTAATGTTTATTTTCATAGTTTTCTTTGATCCAAACACAAATAGCAATAAAGTGAGCTTCATTTCTTTGAACTAACAAAACTATACTGTGGCCAAATTTGGAACAAATTTTTAAGTGGCATTTTTGTTTTTCTTCAAAGCCACGCAGGAGATTTACAGAGTAGATATTTGCGTAACTCACACCCTATATCAGTCCCCTATAGGACTGATTCTATGGCTCGTAGCAGGTTACCTGCTGTGGGCCTCCTTCTGGCTGTGTTGGAAGGCTCAGGGCTGTGAACACTTGGGCTCGTCCTCAGGAGTGGTCCAGGGTGCACCAGTGACCAGGGCTCGGGGCAGGGAGCCGTGTTAGGGAGGCTCCTGCAGTTTGGAGGGGCTGGGGTGGCTCTGGGGGGTGGCTGGTGGGTTTGAGCAGGGATGGACTCAGTTCTGCCTGCCTGCGTTTCCTCCCCAAGCAGGGTGGCAGGGCAGGGGTGGCAGGGGAGCACCAGCTGGGTGCCCACGGGCACCTCTGCCCAGGGTGTTGTGGCTGCTCCTCCCTGCTGGACCAGGGCCACGCACAGGTCCTGCTCCCAGCAGAGTCTGACGGACGAGAGGCTGCGGCAGACTTAGAAATGAATGTAAATATTGTACAGGTCTAAAATATGAACTACAGTGTTTACCACAGTGCTTGAAACTGGGCCTGCGTTGCTGGGGGAGTTTTAGTCTGGATGTATTGTCAAACTCTGCCGATCACAGATCTGCTCAGGAGATCTGCCAGTGCCCGCTGGGGCAGTGGTCAAGAGTCCATCGCTGTGGTGGAAAGCACGTATGTGCCCCTCCAATTACAGCTAGCACGTATTCTGGCCATTCTCTTCAGCCCTCCTGCCTGCAAATATTGTCTCTGAAATGGGTGAAAGTTATGAATAAAGAACACAATGCCAGTCAGGAACCACAACGCCAGTTGGGAACCACAACCTCAATCAGGAACCACAGGCTCAGTGAGGAACCACTGCCTCAATCAGGAACCACAGCCTCAGTCAGGAACCACAACCTCAATGAGGAACCACAGCCTCAGTGAGGAACCACAGCCTCAGTCAGGAACCACAACCCCAGTGAGGAACCACAGCCTCAGTCAGGAACCACAGCCTCAGTCAGGAACCAGAGCCTCAGTGAGGAACCACAGGCTCAGTAAGGAACCAAAGCCCCAGTGAGGAACCAGAGCCTCAGTCAGGAACCACAGCCCCAGTGAGGAACCACAGCCTCAGTCAGGAACCACAACCCCAGTGAGGAACCACAGCCTCAGTGAGGAACCAGAGCCTCAGTGAGGAACCAGAGCCTCAGTGAGGAACCACAGCCTCAGTGAGGAACCACAACCCCAGTGAGGAACCACAGCCTCAGTGAGGAACCAGAGCCTCAGTGAGGAACCACAACCTCGGTGAGGAACCACAGCCTCGGTGAGGAACCAGAACCTCAGACAGGAACCACAGCCTCAGTCAATCAGCTCCAGAAGAGCCACATGCTGGGTAAACTGACTGCTTGGAGATTTTTGAGGAGCTGATGCAGAAACACGAGAGATTCTCAAGGTCTCCAAAACTCACTGTTTTTTTGCTCTCCCATTCTAGTGCCGTGTTTGTCCCACTGCTTAGCCTGGCTGCAACAAGGGCACCCAGCCTGATGATTGATTGCCTCTGTGAGCAGGTCCAAGCTTCATTCTTAAATCAGCCAGCATGTGGTTGATGACAGGGACAAAGCCAACCCTCCGCACTCCCTAAGCAAATTATCTTCAGCTTTACTGTACACTGAGACCAAATTATGATTTCTCCACTGAAATAAGTGTCAAAATGCCCACCAGCTTCAGATGGATTTGGACTTGGCCATTGGCATCTAGGTGCACATGGCCTCTTAAAGGGCTTCCCTTTAAATCAGGAGGTGTTTCAGTGCTTCGAGAGATTATAAAAACAGTAATGAATGCAAATAACATGAGATCAGGTATTGATACAAAGTGTCATTAGAGAATGGACATGTTTAAGATTAAATCAGAACTAATCCCAGTGACTGCGGGTGACTCACACTTAAGTAAGAATGAAAATTTGGGTTCTAAACTGTGTAGAAGAGTTTTGCCTGAGCCTTTTTACTTCTTTGGGGGAAGGGGTGGTAAAGAGAGATGGGGCAGTTGTTGGTTGGTTCGGAGTTTTTTTAATATGTATAAAAATGCCAGATAGAAAAGAACTGTTAACTTTTGTAGCTTGTTCCACTCAAAATAGAGCCCTTCTGGTCCTGGAGGGACGGAGTTCTGAAATGGTAACTAAGGCTCCTGCTTAAAGGTGCAGAGCCCTTCCCTGTTAAAGAAAACCATCTCCACTACAAGCACAACCAAAATGCACTATTAATTTAGTTTCTTTTTTTTTTTCTTTCTAACTCTGTGAAAACAAGAATACTAGAGCTGATACTGCAATTATTGTGGAGTTCACTTTCGTGTAAATACAGTTAAGAATATGGGACTGGAGAAAGCTTACACCTTTAGGTTGTGCTCCCTAAATTCCTGGCAATGGTAGCGTGGGTACAAAGCCCAGAGCAAGCCCACAGCCACATCCACTGTAGGGGTCCCAAGGAACAGAGCCAGAAAAGATAGAGGGCCACAGAATACCCATTTCTTGATGGAAGACTTTGAACCAGCACGTTTCCAAAAGTCATGAGCTTTACATTCTTACTTAGGTGAAAAGACACAGAAGTGCTCACATGCTGGGAAAAGCTCTCCCCATTTCTGGTTATGGCAGGAAATAGGACTTTGGCACATAGAAGCAGAGCCCCTTGTGCTCATTCCCTCACCCTGAGGCTGGGGGGCCTGTTGGATAATTCAGAGTGAAACATGAAATTGTGCTGAGTGTTCTTCCCTTCCCTCCTCCCTTTTTGAAAAGGGGTTTCGACCCCCCAGTTCTGCAAAGGGGAGCAGAAGGTCTTGGGGATGGGTGTCAGAACATCTGCCCGAGCCTGCAGGAGCCCGAAGCAGCAGCAAGGAGAGGTAGAATGCTGGAAAACTGGAGATGGTCAGCTCTGCCATGCTGAAAACTCAGCATGTGTTACAGCTCCGAATAAATGGGGATCCGTGTGCAAATAAAGAGTGAACGGTTGACTGTAGTGATGGTCCCCTTTTGCAGGGGTTGTGTTTGGGTTTGACTGTTCACCTAAATAATATTTAATTTAGTGTGCTATTATTTTTGTATTCAAGTGAAGTATCTGCAGTTGTTGTGATAACATGCATTGGCACTGATGGCCCAGGCTGAGGTGGGTGTAAAGGTTTCGTGGTGCCTGGCAAAGGGTTACCTTCTAGAGCGTGTCTGACTTGAAAATTCCTCTTCAGAATGGAGAACTACTGTGTCCTTCACATCTATGGACTGAAACATGAGTTGGGCCTCAAAAGTCTTATGTTCTATAGTCCCACGGTAATCCCTCTTCCTGTATCTCCAGTAATTTTCCTGTGCTGAGTCTGGTCTGCCCCTTCTGCCCAGCAAGACAGGGTTTGTTCCTTTTCTTTTCCTCTGTTCTATTAATTTTCTCATAACTACTATCTGCTGTATTTCATGTAACATCCACTATCTAGCTACTAAAACAGTGTTCAGGTATATTAAATCTGCCATTTTAAAACAACAATAAAAGGTTTTTACTAAATAAATACATAGATCTTCCCCTAGATCATGTAATAAGGAAACTGAATATAGAGCTAAAGTTCCCAGAACTTGAGAGGACAAAGGAGCAGTTTACTACAGAGCCTTTTCCCAACACTCAGAGCCCTGATAGTCCTTAGAGGAAATAATAAATCTTTCTCTTTGTCACTCTTCTCTAGGTTTCTTTTGTTGTTTAGGATTGAAAAAAAATAAAAAGTGTAGGTATTACTTACAAGGCAGCTTCCTTGATGTTTCTGGTAGTCCAATCAAGGGACAAGCTTGCGTGTGTAGGAATGGGAGATGAACAATTCATCCTGTAAAGGAATTAAAAACAAAAGTGGAAATCCTTTTTAAGTAGAAGAGTGGTGGGGATTATAGCTGCATGCTTTCACTAATGACTTTGCAAACATTTAGCCAGAGATAACCCAGAAATCCAGTTGCACTTTATTTAATATTCAGATAAGGACCATTCACCTGCTGTTAAGCTACAACATCTACAATCATTCTTTGAATACTGATAATTATATGAAGCAGACTCCCCTAGAGGCTGGTAGTCTAGTCTGGATTCACCTGGAATACAAAGATGAATAATATTGCATATTACATGCACCCAAGTAGTTGCAATTTATAGAAATGTCCATTTATACTCCTGAAAAAAAGATGAGTATTTCCCTAGGGGTACAGTATATGGTGATAAAAACCTGTGTGGGGGACTGTTTGGATTGTAACTCCTAGTGTGCCTGTTGCTGATTAATTAATAAACAAATAAATCATTATATTTAGCCAGATAACTCACTGCAAGCCCATAAAAGAGGAAATGTTCCAAAGGAATTTTGTGTGCCTCACCATAAGGAAGGGTTACAGAGACTCGAGAAATGAGTACTAGAAGTGGCATCCAAATGGCTCCGAGTAGACGTGTGTGTACATTTTTAAAGGATGAGTAGCATTAGGAATCTGCTCTCTTCCCCCCTCCTCTCCTCCTCTTGCTCCCATCAGGTGCCTTGTCCTTGTTCTCCCCTCTCATTTGCTGATGGCTGATAACACCTTATCTCCACCAGGGAAGCAACCGGGAAGTTTGCTCCTTCCTCACAAGACGGAGGGTATAATTAGAACCACGCACCTGCTCAGTCCTCCGGTGGCTCGCTTAGTCTGCATCCATGTCAAAATCCATGCTGTGAGGGTAATTTGATCATCTCACTTACTTTTTTCATATACTTTATATGAATAAACCACCACAACAAGCCTCCGTTGAGTTGGTTCAGTTTAATCTCACAAATTTGTGTCAGTTCTTTGTTGCCAGAAGAATTTTGTCGTTTGATCTCATGGTTACACTTTAGTAGACTTTAGTACATATTTTATTTCACTCCCCAGAATATAAAATTCCATTTTGTGTCAAAATCATCTTTTTATTATTATCTATCTATATTTCTGAGATACTTACAGACTTCAGCTGAGATCAGGGTCTTGTTGTTTGAGACAATACAGAAACTTGCAATAAAGGAATTCTAGTCCCAGGAGCCTTGTAAGCTGAATAAAGGGAGAAAGGAAATATTACCCCCTTTTTACAGATGGGAAACCCAGGCTCTGACAATCTTTCCGTACAACACAGTGCAGTGTCATACATTGAAACCAAAGAGAGAGTTCTGAAAAAGCAACAAATTCCTGAAACTACGCAAAACAAAGGTGGCTTTAAACCCTTCCATACCAGCAAGCATCCTTGCGAGTTCAAGTAAGTTATAGATGTACGCTGGTTTCGTTTGCACGCTGAGCATCCCAAAGCTCCCTTGGCCTTCTCCATCCTCATTTGACTCCCAGCCCTTCGTTCAAAGGTAGACAATACCATCTTTTGGATGCTGTCTGAGGCTCATAAGAGCTCAACAAAAACCTTGCTCGAGCCCTGCGATGCCACAGGGGTGTCAAATCTCCCTGGCTGCAGCAGCCTCCAGGCTCAGCAGATACCCCACGGCTCTGTTAGGTCCTCCCTCCCAGCATCCGAAGGGCAGGGCAATCTTTTTGTCCCTGGGCAGAGCCTGGGATCTCCTGCGTTCAAATCCTTGGCTGCTCCCAGAAGGCGCTGTCGGATCCCGGGGAGGCAGGAGCCAGCAGAGGATACTCCCTGAAGAGCCAGCAGCAGAGCAGCACTTTGGTGTTCCCCGGGGACAGCAGAAAGGAGAGGAAATTGGAAGTTCACTGCCCGCCATTCGAAGATGACTAAATATAGGGGGGGAGACCACCGGGACTGGGGATGGGTGTGTAGGAGTCTGTACAGGGGTGTTTGTGCCCCCTCACATCTGCTGGGCTGCAGCAGACGGTCACACACCAGCCTGCTGAATTTGGTTTGCAGAGCTCTGGCAGCTGAGTTCTTCACCGTCCTGACTGCACCACTGTAATGCTGCCTTTCGACTAAAAACCAGTTCAGACTAATTGTCAAGGATCGGATAACAGGAAAATATTTCTATTTGACAGTCTACTATTTTTCAATTGTTCCTCTGTTACATATCTAAGTAAACATTTGTTCCACTTATCATTTCTGAGCAAAAGACATGAATCATTTGACTAGCAAAACCACAACGACAGCTGTTGCTTATTAGAAACAGTCATCTTGTTCAAGGGCCTGCGATGGAGGAGTTCTTCAGGAAACTGTTTCTCCTTTTAGTGCTTTACAGTGCAATGAAAGCAAAGTTGTAGGAATTAGGGCACTTTTGTTTCACTTCTGTGATTGGCAAAACACCCAGGTGCACACACATGGAACAATCATTACAGTTGAGTTAGGAGCCCCCAAGAAACAGGAAAATACTCAGTTAAGATTGCTACTAATGATCTAATACTTATGTTCTTCAACTTTGTGGCATTTATACAGGCTCTGCATTATAGGTGGAACAAAACTGGATTTAAGGGTCCCTTGGTAAACGGCTTGTGGTGTTTGGGATTTTGGTGTTGGATACAATATTTATACCAGTTATTACGCATGTACCAGAAGTATTTTACATCATTTATGGTTTTTCCAGCTCTCAGGAACAAATTAACCTTGGAATCAAAAAATCCATAGAAGCCAGTCATCAGTGATCACTACTACATTACTTTCAGCAAAAGCTTCTTGAGCCAGTGATTAAAAATAGGGGAAAAAAAAAGAATAATTTTAAGAAGTCTGGTCAGGATGGAAAAAACAGTGAGGGCACCAAAATACTTTTTAAATTAATGGAAACAAAATAGGAAACAAAACCTGGACTTCAATGAATTCAAGAACAATTATGTGAAACTAAGGTTAGACATAAAGATTTTTTTCCTTCCTGGAGTGCTGGTTCAAAGGCTTTAGAGTCCATAAAGGCCAAAATCTGTTTCTGTGAGCTGTGTGGCACAAAACTGTATTAAACAGAGGCGTTTTATCAGACAAAATCGCTGGAATGGTGTACCCTGTATGATGCTCCTCTTGTCAGCTCCAAAGGTGGAAGCCAAAGACTAAATGAGCACAGAGACTGCCCTGCTCCCCAAGGAGCAGAGGGGAGGAGCCCTGGCAGGGCAGCGTGGAGATGCTCCCAAGTACTCTGCTCGGCAGGTAAACAGGAGAGGTTGTGGCTTTGTAGCTGTTACTTAAACACCTTTCAAAACCACAACATTAATTTGCAAAATTAAAGGAGAAGGAGTGGAAAAAAAAAAATCATTTAAATGGATTGTTGGATTATTGGGGGGTGGGGGGAAAGGAAAGCAGAGCAGGCAAACAGTGGAGAGAAGTGTGTCATTGAGCCGAGGTTTATTATGGGTTAGAAATCTGCAAAACTGTCACCAATTTAATAACAGTATTCAGCGAGGTTTCTAGAGATCATCTCCTGCCCTTCATTCACCCTCCCAACACTCACTGATGGGAGTCAGCACTTTGCTGCAGCTGGATATTTAGAAGTCATTTGTTCTGTGTAACATGCCTGTTCTTACTAATCTTAGTCAAGTAAGTAGTCCATCCTCATGTGTCATCCCACGGAAGTCAAATGTGCTATTAGCATAAGTGATGATTACTTATCTGTGTGAGGTCCTGGGAGGTTGGGTCTTTCAGCTTTAGTGTACTTGACATGGTATTCTTTCTATTGTAATTTAATAAAATGGGGCCCAATTCAGTTCAGAGGTGCCTTGAGGAATAAGCTGGACTTAAACGGTGCTTAGGCCTTTGACTGGACCTCTGCAAACCTTTCATTCATTGAGCGAATGCTAATCAGTCAGAAGGGGGTTATTAAATTATGGGCTCGGTTCTTTATCTTTGCTTGGAGCACGATCCCTTTGCAAGTGGCTGAGCAAAGTACTGTAAATCTGGAGGCACTCGGAGGAAAGTTCAGGTACAATTGCCTTCCTTGGGAAAGTCAGGGAGCGCAGAGAAGTCATTAATAAACAGTACAGAGACTTTGTACGTGTCAGTTCTTGAAGAATGCACAGCACTAAAAACGGGCAGCATAACGCAGTGTGGAAAATGGCATTTCACAGCTGCCCTGCAGTGGAAATCTCCCCTCCAGACAGGTGGATGGCAAAGGCCAAATCCAGAACCCCGTGCAGTCAGTGGGAGTCTGAGTTTGATGAGCTCTGAATTAGGCCCTTCCTAAGCAGGCAACTCTTGGGCACCCTCGACACGTCCGAGTCCTGGATGATTGTGAGCAGGAACACCCTCAGTGTAATGCCTGTAAACAGGTCACTTACCCCCAGTCAACTCCTCGCTGCAAGGAGGAGTCAATCAGCTCATTTTCTGCACCAGGCACCTCTCCTAGAGATCAGCTCCTAATTGCTGCATGGAGCAAGCAGGGAGAGACATCACCCGTGCTAAGCACGTGATTTGAATGGGTTGCAGGTATTTCTAACAGCTGAGACTCTCTCGCTTTCTGGACTTCTCGTGGCTTTTTGTTCTTTCCCTGATTTCTGGGCAGCCGCCAGTCTCAGGGTGGCTCTTGTATTCTTTCTGAACCTTCACTGTGAGATCCTACAGCTCTCGAAAACTGCAGCAATTCCTTGTGACCTTTGTGATGGTCTCCTTAATTCACAGTTTCTCCTGGTTCCCACAGTGTTATGGATGTAGGAATATTTTGGGATGATAATCTCCTAACCAACTCGCTCTTTGTTACGTGTGGTCTGCTATAGTTGCAGAACACATCTTCTATGGGCCACCACAAGAGTTTTAAACAAAAATAAGATATTTAAAAAACTCTTAATCAGTGGTACAAAAAATATTGCCCAGCTGTTCAATCCAGAGGGTTTGACACAATAGATCACAAACATTAAGACTCATCCTAACATTTGACCATGACCTGTTAAAGCAACCTGCTATGTGTGTAGTACTGCACTTGAGCTTTCCAGCCAGGTGGTTGTGAAGAATTGCGTTTAAGCCAAATTATGTATACTAAAGGCATATATGCAGGTCAGTCCTGTACCGTCGCACATACAAAGTGCAGTTTACACAATGCATCACTTAGAAGGAAGGACTAAAATCTGAATAGTAAATGGCAAACAGGTCCTCCCTAGATTAATAACAACAGAGAATCATCATTGTCAGTATTAATGAAGCAGTGCTAGAAAATGTTTTTTTGTAATTGTCTGGACAGCATAAGTTTTTCTCCTATTAGATTTGTAATCGAGTTCAGACATTTTCAGAGTTTAGAGGCCTTTGCTGTCTCATGTCCTTGTACAGCCCAAGAACGTGCCTACACTCCAGCCAGCTGTAACCCATGTGAAGCCAATAGGACTTGCAAGTATGACAATTAAAAAACGTGAAAAAAGTTTGCTTAATCAGTTTTTTAAAAGATCTCAAGATCTGCATATGTCCTCCATTATGTTTAAAATAAGCATTTTTTATTTGCTAGCCATCCAAGGACCTGATTTTTCTTCATTTTCCCATTAGCCTGGCAGTTTAGCCAGTGGAACCCTTTTATTCCTCCCACTGGAGCAGCAGAGAGAAATTCGTTTGATTCTAGTGGGTAGTAGTTGATTTCATTATCATATTATACAAAATAAAGATTACAATTCCAAATTATTTTGCCTGCAGTCCACACACTAACCATGTAAATGGCAATATGTGGAAAAGTTGACTGCATCATCAAAAATTTACTTCCTGCAAGGATTTTCTTGAATTGGTTTCAAAAGAATTTGCTCTTTGGCTTCTTTCCTGTACTGAATTTCTGGAGGGTAACTGCATTATGTGCATGTAAAACATGCAGAAGGAAACATTCACTGAACTCTCTCTTTCTGCTACCAAATGTAACTGTAGCACATTGTTTGTGTTTAAAAGACTTGCCTGAAAGCAAAACTCTACAAGCAAACAAGGTTAGAGATGTGTGCATTGTGAGATAACCACTAATGGAAGGTGAAATACTCTTCTCTTTCACTTGCTGTTGAGTAAAAAAGGTTGCATCTAATGATAATTTGAATATTCTGCCAACAGTTATGGATATTCTCTAAATAAACAAATAAACAAGTGCTTCCAACTCCCAGAGCGAATGCCCATAAGTCTATAGAAAACAAATTAGGAGGGCGTTATTCTCAATGAAAAAAGTCTCCACGAAAGCTATAATTTTATTTTTTTTTAGTGCACAGAATAACATAAATCAAAAGAAGCAATAGTCTACCTTGTGTTTTGACTACTCTGACCCTCTTCAACCCCTGCCAATTTTTATCTCATTTTTGTTTAACTTTGTACATCAGAGTTTAATTTTAAACCTGGTCCTGAAGACAGTGATGTATAGGGTACATCAAGTATAGCTTAAATTACCCTCTCCCCAGTGATTTGAAGTTGAGGGGAGGGTCTTACTCCGCAGCAGGGTGGGAAAGAGAAATGGTCAGATGTTGCCCTTTGAACCTGACCACCCTCAGCTACAGAAACATTTATGCCAGAACATCATTTATTGATTTTATTATATTTTAGGATCTCTTAAAACTGTTGGTGAAGTTTACCATGTATTAATTTCTGACACATGCATATAAAAACAGAAATATGGGTTGAGGAGAAACTATAAATATAGACAACGCTGCCCAATAAACTTACATCCTTTCACTTATAGGTTTCTATTTCAGCTGATCATTCCGAGCAGCCTGTCTTTGAGAATAAATGTTACCCCTTTGATAAGCTAACCAATTTGAAGATTAAAGCTGCATTTGAGGATTAAAGTTTTTCTTATTTGATTATTGTTGTGTCTTGTAACAGTAGAAGATAAATATTAATAAAACGTTGCAGTCCAATTCTGCTCACTTTACTCGTGCGAGCATTTTATACCAAGAGACTGAACAAATTATGCAGAGTTTGGCCCTTACACTCAGCATTGACTGCTCTGCTTTCTCAGTCCACTAAGAATAAGTCTCCCGTGAAATGTTACACGTACCCTGCAAACTCCTGAAGCCACTGCTGCCGCAGAAAACTCTCCTTGACGGGTAGCTCTGAGAACTCGCCGCCCAATTATGTACCACAGAGCTGGGGCTGTGTTTCTGTTGAGGAGAATCAAAACCACAAGAGGTGCCCCCCAGCAGAGCACAGGGTGGGTTTGGCACCTGTGTCTGCTCGGAGCGCGGGTTTCGGAGCTGTGTTATCGCGGGCCTGCTGACCCCGGGAGGGCAGGGCTGACCTTGTCTTAGCGCAGCAGTCTATTGCTGGGGCTCCCCTGAGAGCGCAAACCAGCTGCCAACTGCTGCAATGATTAACCCTTATGTGCTGGGGATGTAACGGCAGTCATGGTAATAAAGCTTTCACTGCATAACGGAGCTCTGGCTCTGTAAATTGTTGCTCTTATCAGCTGCACTGGGGGGTGTTGTCCTTTCCCTGTGAAGCATCACTGCCGTGTTGGTCACATCCATAGAACCGGAGTATTCCTTCAGTTGCTGTGAGAACTATCCAGAGAACACACTTGGTTTAAGCTAAAAATGCACTGTGTGAAAACAAAATGCCCATGAAATACTCATGCATATGAAACAATATATTAATTAAAATCCAGAATGCCTGTAGCAGATTTGAATCTGGGAATGCCAGATTTGCTAGAACAGAAAACTGTGTTGTTCTGTTGAGTCCAGGCTCCCGTTTGTGGAAGCAATTTATACCCAAGGTTTTGTAAAGAAATGCAAACTTGCAGCCTGGAAGAGTTAAGTGGACAGTCACCTGGAAACAGAATGTTTGTGGCAATCAGCACTCACCTCCCCAGAACGTAAGCAGGGGAAGTTTTATTTTGTCATGAGGACAAAATAACAGCAGAGCCAGTTCTGAGCTGTGCTGTTTGGGCAGAAGCCAGGGGGGCTCTGGGGGTGTCTTAGCTGTGAACAGGGCCTTGATTCCTTTGGTCCGTGTGCTCCCTGCCCTCGCCACATCTGCGGCTGCATCGAGGCTGGGAGAGCAAGGGTGCAGCCCGGGTATGACATGATATGATATGATATGATATGATATGATATGATATGATATGATATGATATGATATATGATATGATCTGCTTCAGTCTGCAGAGAGCCAGAAACACTATGTGAGAGATGGAGGCTGTGTGTGTCACAAGGGCTGTCACTGCCCACAGCTGCTGTTCCACAGGGACTTTCCAACATCCCAAGGGCCAAGAGGAATGAGAAGGGTTTGTTCCCTGTATCCACCCATGGCAGCAGCAGCGCTGGGTGTTTGAGAGGCACAAGAGTGTGCTCCTTGTTATCGCTCTGCAGCTCAGAGGTGGGGCAGAACAAGACCATTGCAGGGCTCTCTCCACAGTTCCCAGGGACAGTTTAGAGGTTTTACACACAACCTTTTTCAAAGGATAAAAGTAGGTTCCAGCTTCAGGAATTAAGGAAAAAAAAATCCCTTTGGTATAAACAGTGAGAAAAAGAAATTCAATTTGAGGAAACAAACATTAGTTTCCCATAAACAACTGAGGTCTGAGGTCTCAAGAGGCGATTTTGTGAAAGGCCTTGCACTGTTTGGGAGTGTGACACACTAATGGCATTAGATACAGGTTGAGAAAGGGTTTGGGGAAAACTTTTTCAGCTCAGGAGTGGCAGGTGGGAGGGAGGCTGTAGTGAGGGTGGGTTTCCCTGCAAGGAAGGTTTCCTTCCCAGGTGTTCAGAGTTAGTGCCCTTCGATAAGAAGTGAATTAACACCTCCCTGTGATCCATGACTCATCCCTTTCTCCACATCTTTCAATTATGTTGTTCAGCCTGCCCTGAAGAAGCAGAGGCTGATCTGCAGGAGCTTTGCTTGGGCTGGCCTGGCCAGGGGCTGCATCAGGTATCCATTATCTCTTACCTAGGAAGAAGCTGCTCTGGACTAATGATGCTTGGCTGTTTGGTATCTGGATATATCTGCTTGAAAAACACTGCAGATAGTTTTATTGCAGAAGTTAGGTTAGACAGGGTTGTTCCTCACTCATGAACACAGGGGGCATTTTCCTACAGGGACAGCAGAGGAAAGCAATGAGTTTATTCCTCTTTCCCCAACTCACCTCCATAGGCACATCAGTGCTCTTATTTTAACACCAACAGCTATAGTTAAAAAAACAAAAACCAACCAAGCTCTCAAGACCTCTTAAGTCCTGGTACAGCAACTACAAAATTTGCCTGTTCCCCCTTTAGGAGAACAGGGGAGGGTCTTTTGGTGATGGTACCTCCTGCCCTGCCTGGCTCCTGCAGGTATAAGGGGCTGGTGAGGAGGAGGAGGAGGTGGCAGAGGGCTCCAGCTGCTGTGGGACTGTGTCCTTTCCTGGGTTGTGCCTTTAGAGACTGGGGAGGGCCTGTGTGCCCTTTCACAGCTCGTCCCTCCTCTGCCTATCGCTCCTGTTTCTGAGGTATTGTTGCCTTGGTACGTGGTTACTCAAAGGGGAGAAAGAAGCAACAAATTTACTGAAATTATCTTGATATTATTTTGTTCTCTTCCAGGGTTTCTTGTGTGAAGAGGGTATCTACTCTATTAACTCCCATTAATATCAAACCTCTAGTATTAATAGGATTTGCATATGGAAAGGAAGAGTATTGACCTTTAAATTCATTAAATAAAGCAAATTTAAAAAATAATTTTAGTTAAAAGCATTAGTGCAATGAAAAATAGAAGAACAAATACATAGACATCAGTATTGGGGCTTTCATTAACACTAACGAGCAAATTATTGCAAGGAAAGATTTGCATCATTGGAATACGTATTCCAGTCTCCATACTGATATATGTGATGCAGGGTTATCTTTGCATGGCTCTTTCAGAATATATTTTCTTCTTATAAAATAGCCTCTTTTTAACTCCCATTGGGGCCCTCCTTATAAATGAGAAACTGGTCCTCAAGGGACTGGCCTGGCTAGAGAAGTATGTTATTTTAAAAAAAAAAAAGGTGCATATTAGAATACTAAGCAATGTAATTAGCTCATTTCTTTTCTTTTTTATTTTTTTAAGAAAAACTTATTTTAAAAAGGTATAGACAAGTTTAATTAAGCATAATCTCTGGATGTTTGAATGATGTAAGAATTAGAAAATCCTGTTGTATTTCAGAGGGATTAATTGTATCAATTTAAGGTTCTTGCTCTAGTCTCCCATATAGAGTCAGGTATCATTGCTGCTCTTGCAAAGCAGGTAGGTACAGTGCTGTGAATAAGTGATGTTTGCCCACAGAGCTGGGGCCACGAGCTGCCCCTGGGGTGGACATTCTCAGTCTATGAATGGCAGTGAATATATTCATCTTTTAATCTTTTACACAGAAATAAACATCGGTTCTCTGTACCAAAACTGGCTGAATCTGCGGATTCAAAATATTATTGCTCCTAATGATAAATATTGATTTACACGTGTTGAAAAGCTTCTGTTTCCTTCACAGCAAGGAGGCTAAAATATAATTAGATTAGTAATGTTTCTACCACAAAATTGCTTTTGGAGGCTGATTCTTGAGACACTGATGTCTGGTGGTCTCTGGATCTCCAGCATCACTGTGCCCTTAGGTCTTAACCCATCTGTGTCTCAGCTTTTTAACACAAAGCCCTTTGTAAAGTACTTGGAGATACTTGGATCAAAGTTGGTAGTATTAATCAGTATTTTGTTCTATCTTGTTATGCAGCTCGGTCTATAAATCCAGCTATTCATTCTGATCCTGTTCTACCTCAGGCCCCCACAAGTGGGAAAAGGTGAAATAGTTCAGGTTATTCTTCTCAGAGCTCAGCTAATGTCATCTGCTGAATACAGCTCTAAACATCTGAAGCTGGTGAAATTAAATAGAGTGTGATCATCCTTTGGTCTGGAGCTCTTTGCATTTAAAACAATTACTCATGGTAACCTTAACAATGGTATATTAAGAAAAAAAAATCCTCATAAAAGGATGTAGTGTTAGGACGGAGCTCTGCCTGATATTAGAACAATTATGGAGCAGATGCATCCATTCTGAACAAAGTGACCTTTTCATCAAGTTACAAAACATTAAAGGTTAAAGAATGTTTGAAAGGAAGTTAATACTTTTAAAACATTAGAAAAAAATTGCCATTCTTTCAGGACCTGACCAAAATCAGTGGGAATCTATGAGATGACTGTTTAGGCACATCCAGTCATAATTTAAGTAACTCTTATTATAGAAGGATATAAGCTATTTTACATCGTCTGTTCTATTTTACAGTTAGAGCTGCTTTTTCAGAGAAGAAATGAGATTTGATAGGAATAAATACCCAACGACAGAAACCTGCTCTAAAGCCGGTTAATCGCAATTTTAAAGTCTCATTTCTTCCTCTCCATTGTGTACGGAGGAGAACAAAGAGAGGGAATCGATGGTGGTGTCAGATTTTCTTAGTTTCCACGTTTCACCTGAGCCGGGCGGTGCAAACCCCGCTGACCAGCCGGGGAGCAGAGCGCGGCGGGTCCTGCCCCGCACGCGGCTTTTATTTAAGCGCACTCGCCCAGGGACCCCGCGAGGGGCCGAGTGCCCGGGGCCGCCGCGGGATGCGGGACAGCAGCGTGCTGGGTGCGGCCGGCCAGCGGGTCGCTGGTGCTTCCAGGAGTTGCCCTGGGCGAAGGGCCGAGGCGGGGGGATGCCGGGGGGGATGCCGGTGCCGCACACCCCGCTGCACCCCGCACGGGGCCCGCAGCGCCCGGGCGCGATAAATGCCGGGCAGCCGCCCCTGTGCAGCAGCAGCAGCAGCAGCAGCCGGGCACGAGGGCGAGAGCGCATTGGGGATTTATGCCCCGGCGTCTGGTTTGGTGTCCGTGTCCTGGCGGCCCGCACGGCCCC